>ML814667.1:65044-90953 GCA_009831015.1 Picea engelmannii
CTTTACTACAACACTAAGTGCTTTTGGAATTGAGCATATATAGTGCGCAGCTATCTTTGAAACAAAAGACTTCCCTGGGTTGATAATTTATGTTTCACTTGGTTGTTTGAAATTAATTAAGCAATTATAGTGACCAACACAAATTAGTGGCAACAACGATGAGGACTCTGAAAAATATATACATCTTGAATGAGATCGAAGAAGAAAAATGTTTTTTGGGAAGAGAATATGAAAGTTTTCTTTTGCATAGGAGAATCGGCCATATACACCTTCATAATGTTTTCAAGATCAACAAGAAGCAAGTTGTAAGAGAAATTCCATAAATTACAAATCCATTGAATAGTATGTACTGTAAGCATTGTCAGCATGGAAAACAAACAAAAGTTGAATTCAAGACAAAGGAATACTCTACGAAAAAACCATTGGAGATTTCACACACTAACTTATGTGGGCCCACGAGAACAAAAGGATTATATGATGAACAACACTTCATTTTTCTCATTGATGACTACACCAGAATGACTCGAGGTTACTTCCTTAAGAAAAATTCACAAGCTTTCGAATGTTTCAGGGTATTCAAGGAACTGGTTGAAAACGAAACCGATTTAAAAATCAAATGCTTAAGGTCAGATAATGGATATACGTTTACTTCAAATTAATTCAAGGATTTCTCTGAAGACCAGGGAATAAAAAAACAATTCTCAATATCTAGAACACCTCGGCAAAATGGAGTTGTTGAAAGGAAAAACAAAACTGTACAAGAAATGGCCAGAACCATGTTGAATTACTCCAATATAAGTGATATCTTTTGGGGACAAGTAGTGTATACAACCATTCATATATTAAACAAAGGATTGATCAAAAGTAATAGTGATAAGACTATGTATGATTTATGGAAAGGAATATCGACCAATGTCAAGAACTTTAGAGTGTTTGGAAGCAAGTGTTACATAAAAAGGGAAGACACAAAGATTGGAAAATTTGACTCTCGAGTGTATGAAGGAATATTTGTTGGGTACTCATGCGAAAGAAAAAGATATAATTGCTACAATCTAATACTCAACAAGATAGTGTAAATCATCAATGTAAAAGTTGATGAAACAGACCCATTGGAAAGCAGGAAGGAAAGAAAAAACTCAAACATCTTTGAAGAAAAAGAAAATGAAGAACTAAAGTAAGAAGAGGAGGAAGAACAACAAAAACAAGAATAAGAGAAGCAACCAAAAGTAGAACAAGAAGAAAATAACCAACAATATTTTTAGACACCTAACCAATGGGTTTAGAATAATCATCCACCAGAACAAATCATTGGAGATAGAAGTGTCGGAGTAGAAACCAAAAGAAGAAAACAAGCACATACACCTAAACAAGGAATTTTTTCATAACTATCCATAGTTGAACCAAGTAACTTTGAGGAAGCCAGAAATGATGAACATTGGATGAAGGTTATGGAAGAAGAAGAAAATCAAATAGATAAGAATGAGATGAATTCGATGGAAGGAGACTCACTGAAAGGAGAGAATTAAGGCATCTCTCATCATTTAGCACAAGGTACAAAGCGGGAGCTTGATAATTTGGAGGAAAGAGGATGAAGAACATGTTCACGAACCAACGAACATGTTTGTCTTTTGTGTGTTACTGATGCAAGTGATACATGAAAAAGACCCTTTGAATAGCAGCCAATAAGGAAAACTGTTGAAAAAGGAGAGGAAACCACCAATAGGGATAATGGAATCCAATACATTGCATGAATACCAATGTGTGAATAGATGTATTTCCGTCGAACACGAGGGAAACCACCCAGTCAACAAAAAATGATGAAATGTCTAGGTTCAAGGTTACCTACCAATGAGGAATGTATGACCAGGGTGTGCAATAGGACTACAACTTCATGTGATTCTGAGAGAGACTGGGGGTATGTCCAACATGCAAATTCAAGATTTCTGAGGAATGGTCGACACAGGTTGATAGACATCCTTTGAATAAGAGCATGAGACATATGGAAGACTCTGGCAACATAGAATCAATGATGAAAATTTGAGATGCGGGAGGCATCAATCAAACTCTCCATAGGGACTGAAAGAGTAACCAGTTAGGGGAGTAAAATCTTTGTAACGAGCTCAACTTCCTAAGGTCATGCTAAACCCAAAATTTTCATGACAAATGGACTCAAAAAATTTGTGCTTTGTTCAAAGGTGACACAACTGCTTCCAAAATAAGATAATATTCCTTTCTCGCCCATCTTTTTTTATTTTTTCATAATCAAATGAATGTTATGATACAGAGGAGGAAACGAGTGTTGCAAGTGAGAAAAACTATTTCCAGCAATGGAACATACCTATTCTTAATGCAAGGAGGTTCATGCAAGAGATGGGCACTCGAGGGAATGTTTCCTCCTGGGTATAGGGTGTCAAGTTGCAAAGGATATAAACAAGGCTCTTCTTCGTTGAGGATTGAAACCGTTGAGGTAAACAGCTTATAACGCAAAAGAGAGAACCAAAAATAGGCTCAATACTCCAAGCAAGGGCATGAGATGCAATTACAACTTAACGCCAAAAATGTCATTTTTTGTAATCTTAGTCTACTTGGTTTGAAAAAGGGATAAACTTACACCAAATAGACATCCTTTCAAATCAAATTTATGAGTGTGAAAGAGACAAGTTCACTTGGAAAACTTTTCGCTTTTTTAAAACGAGTCGGAAAATAGCTTAAATCAAACTCGCTTGGGAGTCCTCTAGGTATAGGCCAACATGTTTATGAGTAAGAAATGAGGTTCAACATAAATTCATGTGTTAGCTATAAGGGACTCCCTGTCCTACGGAAAACAAAATCTTTGCATGGGAACCGAATGAAGAAGAGGATCTAACTAGGGCACCCATGTTTGGTAAGTCTCTACCATTCGATAACGACACTTCTAGTTGCAGATAAACGGTTTTATGTCACTATAAAATGGGTTCACACCTAAGGCATATGAGAGATAGTCATAGGACGATGCAAATGTACATGATGGAATGGATACCTATCCTATATGTTGGGTAATGAAAATACCTATCCAAAGTTACAAACGGGTGACATGGCACTGAAAAACTACAAGAATCCCTGGATAAAACTACAAAAACCAACTCAATCCACTGTTGTATTAGTCTATTAGGCCAAAATATTTTTCGAAACTATGCAAAGTAGGTAAAAAATTGCTATAAATAGTAAAAAAAAACAAATTTACTATACCATTTGTATTTTTTACCCAAATAGTGGATTTTGGACCAAATTACCTCCAAACTTGAACTGGTGATTGCAATATTTACGAGCGATGGAATCGACGACCGTCTGGACCAGGTAACTCATCTTCACCTCCTCTCTCTTTTTAGTGGATTATATTTTGTAATTAGGTTCCATTTTTTAAGTTATTTAGGGAGAAAATTGAAAATTTAGGTCTATGCGGGCTACAGTTCATCGAGTCGTGTATACGCATGCTTATACATGATTGTTTAAAAGACAACCATCATATACTTATCCCTATATGTGACTGTGAACACTACAACCCACGTATATGTCTGTAAACAATGTTTTTTAGTGGTTTCTAAATCAAAAAGGGGTTTGTCTCTTGCAGGATGGTGTTGGAGTGGAGGGAAAGGGAACATGAGGAGGTAGATGCTACTGTGGAGAGAGATCCAGGGACCCAAATGGCCTTGAAAATATGCGGTCTATATAATTTTTAGTCTCTCAAAGGCATGAGGGCCCAAGTGAGATTGCTACAGTTTCTCTTGGATTACTAGGATCCAGGTAGTGAGAGCTTCAACCTTGATGGACAACCATTAAGGATTGAAGTCGAGGACATTTATTTCTTGTAGGGGTTGTCATGTCAGGGTGAGGTGGTCAACCTCAAAGCCCAAGAAGATGGGATCAGTTTGAAAATAGAGGAATACATAGATGCTCATTGCATTTCAGGCATCGATAAGGTCGGGATCCAACTCCCCATTTGAGCAATAAACAATCTAAGCCTCAATATTGTTGTCCTCGTTTTGACATGGATCACAGGATTGACCTCTTTGCACCAAGTATCAAGGTCGCTTATGTTCTATTCAGTAGAGTGCTTGAGACCCATGGTGTACGACTGGTGCACCTCATTGTTGGCTAACGTGAAGAGCCAATTGAAATAATGCAAACAAGGTAGTAAGAGGAACTTCGAGTTCGCTTCTATCTTGTGTAGAGTTTTCTTCATGTAGGTTCCAGAATTGGGACATAGAGTTCTGATTATTCTGCGTGGACCTCACGATCAATCCATGGCATGGTGGACCGAGGTGATGAGGCGGCAGGGGGGCGGTAGGGTGCCAACACCCTACAACGATGACTTCTTCTTCTAGTGGAGACAACAGGTCATAGATATGGATGACTACCCTTACATAGGGATTGAATTTAGAGGAGATCTTGACATACCATTACCACCAGGGACCGCCTATGGAGACATAGGTATGTCAAAGTTTTTTAAATATTTCATTTTTTTTGTATTTTTGTATAAGAAAAAAAAAATTGGATGATGCTAAGTAATAAATAGACATGTATTTGACATAGGCGTAGGTCCACGAAAACCGGATGGACTTCCACAACATCGTCGAAGGCACCAAGGAGATGAGGTAGCAGGAGGAGATGTAGAGAGAGTCCCTCAAAACGCGCAGGCAAACCTGTCTCATTTGACACAAAGAATTCCTATGATTCAGGTGGAGGATCTATCGGAGGCTATGCAACAGTAGGTGGTGAGTATGCCCCGTGCTTGGGTGTGACTCTTTCGGCATCTTGCAAACACCATAGTTTTTTTATCATGACACTCATATAGTACCACAGGTGTAGATGTCATGACTATTGTATGATCAGTTGTATATGTATATTGAGGGTGTTAGCCTCAATTTTGTACTATAAACATCATATTTTTTGAAATATATATAAAAACATGGTTCTTCAGCTTTACTTATGTTACAATGTGTACATTGATGAGAATGTTTTCTTTTCTTTATTTATTTGACAAATTCCAATATAAAACAAAATTAGCATATGCATCAGATACATAATTAAAATTCCTTGGTATGTGATGATAAGTAATAAAATCAAATTGTCGTTTCAAAAGTCATACCCATAGGAATCGTTAGAGTAAAATAGGGTGACACACATGGTAACTACCATTCAACTAACATACTACTATAGGAGTTCAATTGAACCTCTAAAGAGAGAATACCATGTGAAATGGCATCACACAAAAGTTCTATAATGACTCTATATTTGGCCACATTATTCGTGGATGGCCCTAGGCATACACCACATGAAGACACCAGTAGACCCTTGGGTGAGTAAACAACCCAAGCGATAGAAGCCAAGTTCCATGTATGATGATTGGCCCCATCTGCAAATCCTAAATAGACCGAAGACTCCGTTGACATCTTCTAACCAAGGGAAATTTTGATAAGCAAGTTGAAGATAAAAACAATGGGAAAAGATATATACATTAAATTACATTAGTATACAAAGAGTTACACCCAATCTTGGGGCTCAAGCATAATATCTTTTCAAATAGAGCCCATCCTGGGCTCAGCCAACATGTTCCCTTCATAATCTTCTAATTCATAGGATCCTTTTTTTAAGACACGTCGCACGATATAGGGACCGTGCCACATGGGTTCAAACTTTCCTGCCCCTAGTGATTCTTTGTCTTGATCATATAGAAGGACCAAGTCACCCTCAGCGTACAACCGAGGACATACATACTTATCGTACTAGAACTTGACACATCTTTTATTTGGTTCGATGGTCATAGAGGCATGTGTTGGAAGATTGGTTGTTGCCATTGATGTCAACCCTAGTCATGGGTTTTGGACCGCAAGATTGATGAAGGTATTTGAACATGAAGGAAAATACACATGCAGATACAACACCCATGTATGGATAGTATACATCATGTTGTTTCTGGTGGTATGTGGCATGTCACATGGATCCTCATGGTTGAGGAGAAATGAATTTTTGAAGATGACAAGGTGAATTGAAGAAGGAAGTACATGTAGGCCCTAAAGATAATTAAAGAACAAAATTACAAAATAAGAAAGTGTTAGGTCATCCCTAATGTTAAAAGGAAGTGACATAAATGGTATAAATAAATATCATTATACATTCATTTGACACACAAGCCGAATTTCAGAGGAAAATCAGAAGTAAAGAAGGGCGGATTTTAAAGGAGGATGAAGTCTTTTGGTGATGTGTTCTAAGGTATGTTATTTTCAGGTCATCTTACCATTTTCGCTGTAACTTTTTTTCTAGAACGATTCAGATGGTGAAATTTCTATGGTATTGAGAATAAAAATCAAGGTACCTGTGGTAAATTTTTTATATTTTTTCTCTATAATTATGGAGATACACTCTGTGGAAGATAGGGTTTTTGACCAGTCCTGAAGCTAGTCAATAAATAGGTGTTCTGAGTAAAACAATCATAACTTATTCATAGAGAATCCAAAAGAAGTGGTACAAATTGAATTGGAAATAGTACGGACTTTAGTTTCTTATGTGTGAGTTTCATAATCTGATGTTAAATATTGAGCGTGGGGAAGTCTATACAAGTTCAGTCTCCTGAATAAACTAGAATTGAACAAAGTCTACCATTCTCTCTATAACTTCTTTTTGGGGAGTATTCAAGGAGTAAAAATTGGAGAAGTTTCAGAGAATACATTGAGTAATATTATCTATAGGATCATATTGTTCCAATAATTTAAGAATTTTAGAAATTGAAGAAGTCTCAGGAAGCATTATTAGGTTCTATGTGATGGTTGGTTGATGGTGATGATTTAATGTAAAGTTTTATTATCTCTCATATATTCTTGGGTGGAAGGAAGGGGCAAGGATAGAGAGTTAAATCCTCTCTTGATATTGGAGGATTATATCTTCCTCTTGGAGGTTTATCCCTCCCTTTACATTTGGAAGTTGTAGCTACCTTTGGAAGTCATTACTTTCTTTAAACAATAACTATTGATTATTTCTCATAAATTGTGCATGGTGTATTGTGGTGTATTGGTGTAACTCTTATACTATTGTTCATTACTCATTGGATATAGTTGAATGGTTTAAGTATAAGTTGAAAAAGGTTTTAAATTGTACTTGATACTGATTCACCCCACTCACAATATCAACAATTGGCATCAGAGCAGTTTGCCTTCAGAACAGTTTAACCACTGGAAGGAAAATCCTAAGCAAAGAAGGATGACCATGAGCACATTTCAAATGGGATTCAAAAATTTGATGGAAGAAATTATGCATACTAGAGTGATAGAGTGAAAACTTACCTAATGGCTTTGGGAGTATACATTTGGTACTCAGTTGTAAATGGCTATGTAATCCCAAATAATTCTCCAACCAATCCAAATTAGAAGAAGCTTATGAGTTGTAATTCAATAGCTAGACATTATATTCTAGCAGCATTGGCACCAACCATTGCTAGCAAAGTGATGGGCTACAACACTACTAAAGAGGTATGGGACAAACTCAAGAGTATCTACGAAGGTGATCCAAAATTTAAGCATGTCAAGCTTCAACGACATAGAGAAGAATTTGAAAATTTGAAGATGAATGAAAAGGAAGATATTGCAGCCTATTTTCTTAGAGTTGATGAAGTTTTTAATGCTATCAGAGGATCAGGTGAAGAGTTTGATGAATAGTTGGTTGTAAAAACAGTTTTGAGAACACTTCTCTTGAAGTATGATGCTAAGGTCTCCGCCATTGAAGAAACTAGGGACTTGACCAAAATGAGAATGGATGAATTACATGGGTCTCTTATAGCATATGAAATGAGAAAAAGTACAGAAAGTGACCAGCCAAACAATGAAGCAGCCTTTAAATCCATAAAGAAGACAAAAGACAAGGATAGCAACCTTGATGAAGAAATAGCAAATTTTGTAAGAAGGTTTCAGAAGGGAAGTGGAAGATACAAAGGTAAGTCTCCTCTCAAATGCTTTAACTATGGCAGAATAGGACATATTGTTGAAAAATGATACTATAAAAAGAGAAGTCTCAATAATAAAAGGAGATTCTACTCCAAGGATGATGACATCTCCTCAGATGAGAGTGATGAAGAAGATAATGATGGAGGAGAAGTCATCTTCATAACCCAAGAAACCCAGGATGATGATCACAAGAATTATAAAGAATAAGAAATCATTTGTGAAGAAGATTCAGACGAAGAAACCAACCTTGATTCCTTTTGGGGATACAAAGACAATGCAGAGAGTGAACAAGAAGATGAGACTCTTGAAAAGTTGAAGCATGTTGAAATTGAAAATAGCAAGCTTAGAAACACAAACATAATACTAAAAGGTGAATTGAGTAGTTGTGAAGAAGAGAAATACAAGCTTGAAAAGACAATTAATAGCTTGAAGGAACAATTAGAAGATTATGAGAAATTGAAAGAAGAATTGGATCACACAAAAGGGGAGCTACTATTGACAACAGAAAAGTTGAAGAAGTTCGAAAAAAGAACTGAAAAATTAGATGAGATCGTTAGCAATCAAAGATCTCCAAATGACAAGACAGTACTAGGATACAATGACAGTTTGAAGACAACAAAACAAGAGAAGGAATATGAAAATGATGAAACCAACACTCTAGAACAAGTTGAACAACAAGATAGAAGACTAGAATTCAGAAGGAATGAGACATCAAGAAGATCCTCTGCCATCAGGTGTGAAATAAATCATTATGAAGGAAACTACAGAAGAATAGATCGTGAACCCAGATGGACCACACCACAAAGAAGATCACTTACTCCTAGGTATCAAAATTTCTTTCTTGGACATTGTTATACTTGTGGAAATGTTGGATACAAGGCAATCAATTGTAGAATCAATGAAAGGAATAACTATGCAAGCTACATGAATGGTGAAAATAGTATATATGGAAATGTTCGTAGACCTATCAACAGAAATTATAATCCATTTGACCCATTAATGGATCAAAATATTGTATGTTACAAGTGAAATAATCTTGGTCATAAAGCACGAGATTGCAGAGAGATGAAGGAAAATAATCACATGCCAAATGTTTGTATACCAACTAGAACATGGAAAAGGAAAGAAATTGCACAAAATGAAAACTATCAAGTAAAATTAGTCACTAAAGAATGCAAAGAAGAAGATGAATGGTCCATAGATAGTGAGTGCTCATATCATATGACCATAGATCAAAGCAAATTTGTCATCATGAAGAAAAATGGTGGAAATGTTACATTTGGAGATGACGCATCTACTAAAATACTTGAAAAAGGAATTGTAAAGCTTGGAAATGAAAATGTAAAAGCAGGAAAAGTCCTATTGGTTGAATATATGAAGCATAATCTCCTCAGTTTCAACAAAATATGTGATCAAGGATACACTCTTACGTTTGACTCCCGAAAATGTAAAATCAGAGAAAATAACTCAGGAAGATGGGTTGCAACTACAACAAGAATATCGAAAAACATATACATCCTAGACATGAAGAAGAGAGAGAAGATAGGAGCCACAGAAAAGGATTCCAAGGAGGAAAAAGTCCCAAAGACCAAAAATAAGGATGAAGTATTATTGAGTGCCACATGTTCAGGGAGAGCAGCCCCAAAGAAGAGAGTTACCCTTTGCCATTAAACTCATGGGGAGAAGCCCTAACCTTTTCCATTGATGTAAAAGGGGGAGATAAATTGGGATCATGATGATAGGGGGACTATGAGTGTTGCCATCAATGACAAAGGGGGAGATTGTTGGAAGATTGGTTGTTGTCATTGACGTCAACCCTAGTCATGGGTTTTGGACCACAAGTTTGATGAAGGTATTTGGACATGAAGGAAAATGCACATGCAGATACAACACCCATGGATGGATAGTATAAATCATGTTGTTTCCAGTGGTATGTGGAATGTCACGTGGATCCTCATGGTTGAGGAGAAATGAATTTTTGAAGATGACAAGGTGAATTGAAGAAGGAAGTACATGTAGGCCCTGAAGATAATTAAAGAACATAATTACAAAATAAGAAAGTGTCGATTCGGCCCTAATGTTAAAAGGAAGTGACATAAATGGTATAAATAAATATCATTATACATTCGTTTGACACATAAGTCAAATTTCAGAGGAAAATCAGAAGTAAAGAAGGCCGGATTTCAAGGGAGGATGAAGTCTTTTGTGATGTGTTCTAAGGTATGTTATTTTCAGGTCATCTTACCATTTTCGCTATAATGTTTTTTTTCTAGAATGATTCAGATGGTGAAATTGCTATGGTATTGAGAACACATATCAAGGTATCTTTGGTAAAAGTTTAATCTCTTTATTCGCTATAATTATGGAGATACACTATGTGGAAGGTAGGGTTTTTGACCAATCCTGAAGCTAGTCAATAAACAGGGGTTCCGAGTAAAACAGTCATAACATCTTCATAGAGAATCCAAATGAAGTGGTACAAATTGCATTGGAAAGATTATGGACTATAGTTTATTTTGTGAGAGTTTCAGAATCTGATGTTAAATATTGAGCGTGGGGAAGTCTGTACAAGTTCGGTCTCCTGAATAAACCAGAATTGAACAAAGTATACCATTCTTGCTATAACTTCTTTTTGGGGAGGATTCAAGGAGTGAAACTTGGATAATTTTCTGAGAATACATTAAGTAATATTATCTACAGGATCAGAGTGTTCCAATAATTTAAGAATTGCAGAAATTGAAGAAGTCTCAAGAAGCATTATCAGGTTCTATGTGATGGTTGGTTGATGGTGATGATTTAATGTAAAGTTTTATTATCTCTCATAAATTCTTGGGTGGAAGGAAGGGGCAAGGATGGAGAGTTAAATCCTCTCTTGATATTGGAGGATTGTATCTTCCTCTTGGAGTTTTATCCCTCCCTTTACATTTGAAAGTTGTAGCTACCTTTGGAAGTCATTACTTCCTTTGAACAATAACTATTGATTATTTCCCATATATTGTGCATGGTGTATTGTGGTGTATTGGTGTAACTCTTATACTATTGTTCATTTCTCATTGGATATAGTTTAATGGTTTAAGTATAAGTTGAAAAAGGTTTTAAATTGTACTTGATACCGATTCACCCCCCTCTCAGTATCAACAATTGGCATCAGAGCAGGTTTCCTTCAGAATAGTTTAACCACTGGAAGGAAAATCCTGAGCAGAGAAGGATGACCATGAGCACATTTCAAATGGGATTCAAAAATTTGATGGAAGAAATTATGCATACTGGAGTGATAGAGTGAAAACTTACCTAACGGCTTTGGGAGTATACATTTGGTACTCAGTTGTAAATGGCTATGTAATCCCAAATAATGCTCCAACCGATCCAAATGAGAAGAATCTTATAAATTGTAATTCAAAATCCATACATTATATTCTAGCACCATTGGCACCAACCATTGCTAGCAAAGTGATGGGCTGCAACATTGCTAAAGAGGTATGGGACAAAATCAAGAGTATCTACAAAGGTGATACAAAAGTTAAGCAAGTCAAGCTTCAACGACATAGAGCATAATTTGAAAATTTGAAGATGAATTAAAAGGAAGATATTTCATCCTATCTTCTTAGAGTTGATGAAGTTGTTAATTCTATCAGAGGATTAGGTGAAGAGCTCAATGAATCATTAGTTTTACAAAAAGTGTTGAGATCACTTCTCTTGAAGTATGATGATAAGGTCTCTTCCATTGAAGAAACTAGGGACTTGACCAAAATGACAATGGATGAATTACATGGGTCTCTTATAGCATATGAAATGAGAATAGGTACAGAAATTGACCAACCAAATAATGAAGCAGCCTTTAAAGCCATAAAGAAGACAAAAGACAAGGATAACTACCTTGATGAAGAAATAACAAATTTTGTAAGAAGGTTTTAGAAGGGAAGTGGAAGATACAAAGGTAAGTCTCCTCTCAAAAGGCTTTAATTGTGGTAGAATAGGACATATTGTTGAAAACTGCTACTATAAAAAGAGAAGTCTCAACAATAAAAAGAGCTTCTACTCCAAGGATGATGACATCTCCTCAAATGAGAGTGATGAAGAAGATAATGATGGAGGAGAAATCATCTTCATAACCTGAGAAATCCAGGATGATGATCACAAGAATTCTAAAGAAGAATAAATCATTTGTGAAGAAGATTCGGACGAAGAAACCAACCTTGATTCCTTTTGGAGACAAAGACAATGCAGAGTGTGAACAAGAAGATGAGAATCTTGAAAATTTGAAGCATGTTGAAACTGAAAATAGCAAGCTTAGAAACACAAACATAATACTAAAAGGTGAATTGAGTAGTTGTGAAGAAGAGAATTACAATATTGAAAAGACCATTAATATATTGAAGGAACAATTAGAAGATTATGAGAAATTGAAAGAAAAATTGGATCACACAAAAGGGGAGCCACTATTGACAACAAAAAAGTTGAAGAAGTTCAAAAAAAGAACTGAAACATTAGATGAGATCCTTAGCAATCAAACATCTCCAAATGACAAGACAGAACTAGGATACAATGATAGTTTGAAAACAACACAACAAGAGAAGGAAGATGAAAATGATGAAACCAACACTCCAGAACAAGTTGAACAACAAGATAGAAGACTAGAATTTAGAAGGAATGAGACATCAAGAAGATCCTCTCCCATCAGGTATGAAAGAAATCATTATGAAGGAAACTACAGAAGAATAGATCGTGAACACAGATGGACCACACCACAAAGAAGATCACTTACTCCCAGGTATCAAAATTTCTTTCTTGGACATTGTTATACTTGTGGAAATTTTGGACACAAGGAAATCAATTGTAGAATCAATGAAAGGAATAACTATGCAAGCTACATGAATGGTGAAAATGGTAGATATGAAAATGTTCGTAGACCTATCAACAGAAATTATAATCCATTTGACCCATTAATGGATCAAAATATTGTATGTTACAAGTGCAATAATATTGGTCATAAAACACGAGATTGCATAGAGATGAAGGAAGATAATCATATGCCAAATGTCTGTATACCAAATACAACATGGAAAAGGAAAGAAATTACACAAAATGAAAACTGTCAAATAACATTAGTCGCTAAATAATGCAAAGAAGAAGATGAATGGTTCATACATAGTGGGTGCTCATCTCATATGACCGGATGCCAAAGAAAATTTGCCAGCTTGAAGAAAAAGGGTGGAAATGTTACATTTGGAGATGACTCATCTACTAAAATACTTGGAAAAGGAATTGTAAAGCTTGGAAGTGAAAATGTAAAAGTAGGAAAATTCATATTGGTTAAATATCTGAAGCATAATCTTCTCAGTGTCAGGAAAATATGTGATCAAGGATACACTCTTACGTTTGACTCTCGAAAATGTAAAATCAGAGAAAATAACTCAGTAAGATTGGTTGCAACTGCAAAAAGAAGACCGAACAACATATACATCCTAGACATGAATAAGAGAGAGAAGATAGAAGCCACAAAAAAGGATTCCAAGGAAGAAAAAGTCCCAAAGACCAAAAATAAGGATGAAGTATTATTGAGTGAGACATGTTCAGGGAGAGCAGCCCCAAAGAAGAGAGTTACCTTTTGCCATTAAACTCATGGGGAGAATCCCTACCCTTTGCCATTGATGTCAAAGGGGGAAAGAAATTGGGATCATGATGATAGGGGAAGCATGAGTGTTCCCATCAATGACAAATGGGGAGATTGTTGGAAGATTGGTTGTTGCCATTGATGTCAACCCTAGTCATGGGTTTTGGACCGCAAGATTGATGAAGGTATTTGGACATGAAGGAAAATGCACATGCAGATACAACACCCATGGATGGATAGTATACATCATGTTTTTTTAGGTGGTATGTGGCATGTCATGTGGATCCTCATGGTTGAGGAGAAATGAATTTTTGAATATGACAAGGTGAATTGAAGAAGGAAGTACATGTAGACCCGAAAGATAATTAAAGAACAGAATTACAAAATAAGAAAGTGTCAGGTCGACCCTAATGTTAAAATGAAGTGACATAAATGGTATAAATAAATATCATTATACATTCATTTAACACACTAGTCAAATTTCAAAAGAAAATCATAAGTAAAGAAGGTCGGATTTCAAGGGAGGATGAAGTCTTTTGGTGATGTGTTCTAAGGTTTGTTATTTTCAGGTCATCTTACCATTTTCGCTATAACTTTTTTTCTAGAACAATTCAGATGGTTAAATTTCTATGGTATTGAGAACACATATCAAGGTACATGTGGTAAAAGTTTCATCTCTTGATTCTCTATAATTATGGAGATACACTCTGTGGAAGAGAGGGTTTTTGACCAATCCTAAAGCTAGTCAATAAACAGGTGTTTCGGGTAAAATGGTCATAACTTCTTCATAGAGAATCCAAATGAAGTGGTAAAAATTGCATTGGAAAGAGTACGGACTCTAGTTTCTTGTGTGTGAGTTTCAGAATCTGATGTTACATATTGAGCATGGGTAAGTTTACACAATTTCGGTCTCCTGAATAAACCATAATTGAACAAAGTCTACCATTCTCTCTATAACTTCTTTTTGGGGAGGATTCAAGGAGTGAAACTTGGAGAAGTTTCAGAGAATACATTGAGTAATATTATCTACAGGATCAGAGTGTTCCAATAATTTAAGAATTGCAGAAATTAAAGAAGTCTCAGGAAGCATTATTAGGTTCTATGTGATGGTTGGTTGATGGTGATGATTTAATGTAAAGTTTTATTATCTCTCATATATTCTTGGGTGGAAGGAAGGGGCAAGGATGGAGAGTTAAATCCTCTCTTGATATTGGAGGATTGTATCTTCCTCTTGGAGGTTTATCCCTCCCTTTACATTTGGAAGCTGTAGCTACCTTTGGAATTCATTACTTCCTTTGAACAATAACTATTGACTATTTCTCATATATTGTGCATGGTGTATTGTGGTGTATTGGTGTAACTCTTATACTATTGTTCATTGCTCATTGGATATAGTTTAATGGTTTAAGTATAAGTTGAAAAAGGTTTTAAATTGTACTTGATACTGATTCACCCCCCCTCTCAGTATCAACAATTGGCATCAGAGAAGGTTTCCTTCATAACAATTTAACCACTGGAAGGAAAATCCTGAGCAGAGATGGATGACCATGAGCACATTTCAAATGGGATTCAAAAATTTGATGGAATAAATTATGCATACTGGAGTGATAGAGTGAAAACTTACCTAACAACTTTGGGAGTAGACATTTGGTACTCATTTGTAAATGGATATGTAATCCCAAATAATGCTCCAACCGATCCAAATGAGAAGAAGCTTATGAGTTGTAATTCAAAAGCCAGACATTATATTCTAGAAGCATTGGCACCAACCATTGCTAGCAAAGTGATGGGATGCAGCACTGC
This sequence comes from Picea engelmannii, assembly GCA_009831015.1. NCBI lineage: Eukaryota > Viridiplantae > Streptophyta > Pinopsida > Pinales > Pinaceae > Picea > Picea engelmannii. Next base: position 80,438 of record ML814667.1, read on the forward strand.
TAAAGAGGTATGAGACAAACTCAAGAGTGTCTACGAAGGTGATCCAGAGGTTAAGTAGGTCAAGGTTCAATGACATAGAGTAGAATTTGAAAATTTGAAGATGAATGAAAGGAAGATATTGCAACCTATATTCTTAGAGTTGATGAAGTTGTTAATGCTATCAGAGGATTAGGTGAATATCTCGATGAATCGTTGGTTGTATAAAAAGTGTTGAGATCACTTCTCTTGAAGTATGATGCAAAGGTCTCCGCCATTGAAGAAACTAGGGACTTGACCAAAATGAGAATGGATGAATTACATGGGTCTCTTATAGCATATGAAATGATAACAGGTACATAAAATGACCATCCAAACAATGAAGCAGCCTTTAAATCCATAAAGAAGACAAAAGAAAAGGATAATGACCTTGATGAAGAAATAACAAATTTTGTAAGAAGGTTTCAGAAGGGAAGTGGAAGATACAAAGGTAAGTCTCCTCTCAAATGCTTTAACTCTGGTAGAATAGGACATATTGTTGAAAATTGCTACAATAAATAGAGAAGTCTCAACAATAAAAAGAGATTCTACTCCAAGGATGATGACATCTCCTCATATGAGAGTGATAAAGAAGATAATGATGGAGGAGAAGTCCTCTTCATAACCCAAGAAACCCAGAATGATGATCAAAAGAATTATAAAGAAGAAGAAATCATTTGTGAAGAAGATTCAGATGAAGAAACCAACCTTGATTCATTTTGGGGATACAAAGACAATGCAGAGAGTGAACAAGAAGATGAGACTATTGAAAAGTTGAAGCATGTTGAAACTGAAAATAACAAGCTTAGAAACAAAAGCATAATACTAAAAGGTGAATTGAGTAGTTGTGAAGAAGAGAATTACAAGCTTGAAAAGACCATTAATAGCTTGAAGGAACAATTAAAATATTATGAGAAATTGAAAGAATAATTGGATCACACAAAAGGGGAGATACTATTGACAACATAAAAGTTGAAGAAGTTCGAAAAAAGCACTGAAAAATTAGATGAGATCCTTAGCAATCAAATATCTCCAAATGACAAGATAGGACTAGGATACAATGACAGTTTGAAGACAACAAAACAAGAGAAGGAAGATGACAATGATGAAACCAACACTCCAGAACAAGTTGAACAACACGATAGAAGACTAGAATTCAGAAGGAATGAGACATCAAGAAGATCCTATCCCATCAGGTATGAAAGAAGTCATTATGAAGGAAACTACAAAATAATAGATCGTGAACCCAAATGGGACCACACCATAAAAAAGATCACTTACTGCTAGGTATCAAAATTTATTTCTTCGACATTGTTATACTTGTGGAAATTTTGGACACAATGCAATCAATTGTAGAATCAATGAAAGGAATAACCGTGCAAGCTACATGAATGGTGAAAATAGTAGATATGGAAATGTTCATAGACCTATCAACAGAAATTATAATCCATTTGACCCATTAATGGATCAAAATATTTTATGTTACAAGTGCAATAATCTTGGTCATAAAGCACGAGATTGCAGAGAGATGAAGGAAGATAATCATATGCCAAATGTCTGTATACCAACTACAACATGGAAAAGGAAAGAAATTCCACAAAATAAAAAATGTCAAATAACATTGGTTGCTAAAGAATGCAAAGAAGAAGATGAATGGTTCATAGATAGTGGGTGCTCATCTCATATGACCGAATATCAAAGCAAATTTGTCAGCTTGAAGAAAAAGGGTGGAAATGTTACATTTGGAGATGACTCATCTACTAAAATACTTGGAAAAGGAATTGTAAAGCTTGGAAGTGAAAATGTAAAAGCAGGAAAAGTCATATTGGTTGAATATCTTAAGCATAATCTCCTCAGTGTCAGCAAAATATGTGATCAAGGATACACTCTTACGTTTGACTCCCGAAAATGTAAAATCAGAGAAAATATCTCAGGAAGATTGGTTGCAACTACAACAAGAAGACCGAACAACATATACATTCTAGACATGAAGAAGAGAGAGAAGATAGAAGCCACAGAAAAGGATACCAAGGAAGAAAAAGTCTCAAAGACCAAAAATAAGGATAACGTATTATTGAGTGCCACCTGTTCAGGGAGAGCAGACCCAAAGAAGAGAGTTGCCTTTTGCCATTAAACTCATGGGGAGAACCCCTACCCTTTTCCATTGATGTCAAAGAGGGAGATAAATTGGGATCATGATGATAGGGGGAGCATGAGTGTTTCCATCAATGACAAAGGGGAATATTTTTGGAAGATTGGTTGTTTTTATTGATGTCCACTCTAGTCATGGGTTTTGGACCGCAAGATTGATGAAGGTATTTGGACATGAAGGAAAATGAACATGTAGATACAAAACCCATGGATGGATAGTATACATCATGTTGTTTCCGGTGGTATGTGGCACGTCACGTGGATCCTCATGGTTGAGGAGAAATGAATTTTTGAAGATGACAAGGTGAATTGAAGAAGGAAGTTCATGTAGGCCCTGAAGATAATTAAAGAACATAGTTACAAAATAAGAAAGTATCAGGACGTCCCTAATGTTAAAATGAAGTGACATAAATGGTATAAATAAATATCATTGTACATTCATTTGAAACACAAGTTGAATTTCAGAGGAAAATCAGAAGTAAAGAAGGTTGGATTTCAAGGGAGGATGAAGTCTTTTGGTGATGTGTTCTAAGGTATGTTATTTTCAAGTCATCTTACCATTTTCGCTATAACTTTTTTTCTAGAATGATTCATATGGTTAAATTTCTATAGTATTGAGAATACATATCAAGGCACCTATGGTAAAAGTTTCATCTCTTGATTCTCTATAATTATGGAGATACACTCTGTGGAAGATAGGGTTTTTGACCAGTCCTGAAGCTAGTCAATAAACATGTGTTCCGGGTAAAACAGTCATAACTTATTCATAGAGAATCCAAATGAAGTGAGACAAATTGAATTGGAAAGAGTAGGGACTTTAGTTTCCTTTTGGTGAGTTTCAGAATCTGATGTTAAATATTGAGTGTGGGGCTGTCTGTACAAGTTTGGTCTCCTGAATAAACCAGAATTGAACAAAGTCTACCATTCTCTCTATAACTTCTTTTTGGAGAGGATTCAAGGAGTGAAACTTGGAGAAGTTTCAGAGAATACATTGAGTAATATTATATATAGGATTAGAGTGTTCTAATAATTTAAGAATTTCATAAATTGAAGAAGTCTTAGGAAGCATTATCAGGTTCTATGTGATGGTTTGTTGATGGTGATGATTTAATGTAAAGTTTTATTATCTCTCATATATTCTTGGGTGGAAGGAAGGGGAAAGGATGGAAAGTTAAATCCTCTGTTGATATTGGAGTATTGTATATTCCTCTTGGATGTTTATCCCTCCCCTTAAATTTGGAATCTGTAGCTACCTTTGGATGTCATTACTTCCTTTGAACAATAACTATTGATTATTTCTCATATATTTTGCATGGTTGTTATAACCCTAAATTGCACCACACATGCTTACCTGGCATCAGGCCAACTCATATCCCTTCTTTTCCAAAAAACTACTGAACAACTCTTCTAAAAACTCCATTTTTAAAAAGTACACGCTAGCTGTCCCACTACAACCTGCGTGTATCCAAAAGAAAATGCTAGCAGGCCCACTACAGCCCGCGTGTACCTTCAGAATCACAAAAAATGGAAAGTTGCTGACGGGACAAAAAGCTATGGGTCAGTTAACTGAAACTCTCGGCCATGCATGGCCGAGAGTTTGTCCAAAACCCTAGCTCCTTCTAGCCTATAAAAGAAGGGGTAGGGGTACCATTTGGAAGAGGAAAAATATAGCGAAGAAACTCTGCCCATTTGCCAAATCCATTTGTCCCAACCCTTTATCCTTTCCTCAAGCCTAAGGAGAATTAACGTAAAGAAGTTGGAGAACAAAAGAAGAGGAGGAGCCCAGGATCAGGATCAAGGAGCGGTGGTTGGTCTCGACTTTGATTGTAAGTTGATTCATTTTGAAAATAATAAAAGAATACTTTTCCCGTCCCAATGCATGAGTTATCTATGATTTGTGTAATTTATGCTTAATTTCTAACCCTCAAGTAGAAAAATAGCATGCATGTGTAGTGTTTTGTCTTGATTGCAGGTTAACTTTGGAAGGAGCAGCGCAAAGAAGCAGGAAAATCTCAACGGAGGATCTACACCAAACATCAGTAAAAAGGTTAGTAGTTCCTTTCCATGCATGTGTCTTGAAAGAGGGGTTTAAGTTTTGGGTGGTAGGTTAAAAGGTCATTTATTTATGGTCAAAATCTGCATGCAAGTCTGACCCTAGTTTGCTAGTCCATAGGGTATTATTTCCCAACAACAGAATTGGCGACCATACTAGGGAGATATACTCTTTAGGGTTTCCGGATTTGGTTGAGTTTTTGGGTAGTTTAAGAGAGTAGATTTTATGTTTCTTTGCCTGTCTTTTTCAGTAAGGCCTAAGCTAGCAGGGAGCCTGGTTCTTCATACCAGTCTTCCTTGACTGTTGCTTGATGACAATTTCTGGGACACACAGAGGTACACACAGCCTGCAGAAGGCCTGCACGTGTGTGCCCGCACCCTAACCTTCTATAGCCCGCGTTTGAACGCTTGTTGTAGAGGTTTCAGTAGCGTGTAGGAGTCAGAAAGCTTGAGAGGCAGTCCTCCTCTTCTCTGTCAGAATTTTACATTCTCAGGGGGCTTTCTGGATCCTGTCTGAGTCTTGCTGGTTCACAGTCTTGTCTCAGTTTGCTTTATTGCATTTTGGTATTATTTGCAATTATTTTTCATTTATGTTGGAAGAAGCATCCAAGCCTTCATGAGACCCTGGTTATCAATACCAGAGGTCTCTTCCTGGTCTGGGCTTCCTGTGTCATTTTTGTCTTAGAGTTCATACATACATGCGGCCTGTGCAAGTACAGCCCACGGGCACACGCGCTCTGTAGTAGCTCAGCACACATTTGCACGCGTGCTGTTTCAGTGACAGAGGCGTGCGTGACAGGTTGCTTTTCAGTTTGGGTGGGGCAGTCATCCCCTCCTGTGGTGAGAAGTGTTCCTCTCAGGTGGTTGAGTCTAGGGTGGAATAGTCAGTAGGTTAGGGCTTCTTACCCTTAGCCTTTTTTTTCTTAGTTGATATTTGATAGAAAAGAGAAAAAGAAAAAAAAAATTGTTTTGTGGTTTTTAGACAAGCGTAAGAGTCGGTGCTTTCTTGATTTCCATTGTGTGCCTTCTCCCTGATTCTTTGCGATCTGCGCTTTAAGCCAGAATTTTGTTTTGTTTTCTTGGTTTTGTGCTTGTCAGCATTTTCCCTTTGTTGCTTCATTTAGCACTTAAATAAAAAAAATATATCTCTTTTTCATTTTCTTCTTTGTTTGAAGATTGTGTTCCTGCATCAATAGCTAGGAAGAAGTATTTTGTTCATAAGTTTTTGCAGTGCATTTAGAGCATAAGTAGCTCGTAGTCGAGCGAAATTCCTTTATGTTTGCTGCATGAAATCTTAGAAAAAATGAAAAGAAAAGAAGTCTTTCTTTGTGAAAAGTTGTTGATTTTTTCATTTAGTAAAAAGTCTTTTGTTTCCATCATTTTTCATTCGTTTTTGCTTTGATTCTTTACACATCATCAGTTTCACTTTCATACCCGTGACGTAAAAAATCCCATAAAAGTAATGCCAATTTAAAAATCTATTATACTTTTTGTTTGTAGGGTTCATACACTAGCTCAGGACTAAGGCCTTGGAATAGGTTGGAAAGTAAACTCTCCAAGGCCACTCAAAACCAAACATTGGAGTCTGTGATAGGGAGTGTAGAAGTCCAGTTTCATGGAAGTTATCTGGGACCCCCCTCTAACACAGGGGATAAACACGAGGTCGCATGAGGAAAGGTAGCGGAGATAACCCCTCCAAAGCCGGACCAAGCATAGTGGAGAACACATATCGAGGATCTGTCTTGGGATTCCGTCGTTTGCATTTGCCACAGAGCTTTGTGGATCTCAAATCCGTTCGAGGTCCTTAGTTGTCTTCCGGACCATTTGCTCTCGATACCCTGGACAGGTTTCGGGCTTGATACCCTGCTCATTGTGGTCTACCTGACTATCGACTGTACCCGCCTAGTGACTGTTCGCGTGCTGGAAAACTAGTTGCCAATATTTTTTAGGGACATACACAGGTGACTGCGGGGGTATACTGCAATACCTAGGACAAACATCGGGCCATGATTTGCAGAGTATACCTGTAGGGTTCTTCCATTTTCGAGTTGCACTTGCACCGTTAAGTTTCTCTAGTGTTGGTTGTTGTAACTGTTCTTCAAAATAGTTAGGGATTGCTTGTCTTATCTCTTAGGGGCTTCTTTTTTAGTGTGTGTTATTGTTTGATCGTGTAGAATACCTTAGCGTGTATTGGATATTCTCACACAGTGGAGGATCCTGAGCTCCGCCGGTCACGAAGGCTCCTGGGCCTGCCGCCGGTTATAATGGAGCCACCCCCGCCACCATTGAGGCGGAAGCTAGACCAACAAGGGTCTTTCGAAGCAACCGGGTTACAAACCATTATGCCCGAACAACTCCCGGAGGAATCAATCGCCAATCTTGGCTTGGTTGAACCCCAACCACTGATACTTGGCCATCGGTCATTGTACCAATCCAATTTTACGAATGCATGCCAGTGCCTCACACAGTTATGGAACCAAACGTTGTTACTTCCTCTGGGAATTCTTCCATTCCCACCACCGTTGCTACCACAGGAGAAGCATCTCCTAACTTGTCGTCGTCGGTCCGAGCCACTATGGTCTCGACCACAACTACGTCACACAGTGGAACGATCCCATCTATCGTGACGGCCACAAATCCCTTCACACCTAGTGCGACAGGCTCTCCGTTCTCATACGGTATGCCTAGTTCGGGCACAACTCTTGCACTCACTCACTCCACTTTACAGACTTTGGGTCTGGGGGAAGGGAGCTCTAGTGCTCCTCTGCAAGGTCAAATTGGGAGAATTCCTGTCCCTTTTAATGATTTTCCTTACGCTGGAGGTCATATCTCTCCTTCTTCCCCTTCGCTTGGTGGTCTGCATCAGCAGTCCGCCGGGCAGCCTGCACACACGAGTTTATTTGGAGCCGGGAGTCAAGGAACACCTGCGCAAACTTTACCGGCAGGTTCGTCACCATTTTTTTGGAATGGGACGTTTGGTAACAACACTTTCGCATCCACTTATTTCCCATCTAGGGGCACTCCCATCTTTGGACAGTCTACTCCGGCATAGGGTATTATTCCTGCGTCGGGGGCACATATAGCAGGACCTTGGAACTCGAGACAAGGATCCATTCCCTCCTCTGGAATGTCATTCTAGGGTAATTCTTTCCACAGTCAATGGAACCCTGGACAGACTTCTATGCCTCTCCCATCAGGACTGGCATGGGGTAATCCTTCCCAAAGTCCTTCAAACACAATGAACGCCCAACATCCTATGTCCTTTATGGGGAATCAACCAATGATGTCTCCACAGATGAAAAACCATTACGCTGGTCAGGGCCATGGTTTCTACCAAAATTCGTGCCAGCAGCCAAACTTTTCCTGGCAACCTGATGCCTGTCAAACTCCAGGACCCTTTTTCCCAGGCTATCAGCAGCAACCCAAACTTCCATTCCTGGTGACATTACACTTGCCAGATTTGACAAGGTTGTTAAATGATCCTATTTGTCATGATCCACGTTGGCCTCCTATGCCAACGAAGTTGCCTTCAGACATTCCAAAGTTCGAGGCCAAGCCTAACGAAGATCCAGGTGATCACGTGACTACCTTCCATCTTTGGTGTTCATCTAACTCATTGAAAGATGACTCTGTACAGTTGTGATTGTTTCAACGCACTCTTATCGAGAGTGTCGCGAAATGGTACATCGAGCTTGATCGCTCAATATACTCTTCATTTGGCGAACTGGCGATGGCCTTCCTTAACCATTTCCAGTTACCTGTGAGATACAACGTCGACACAGAGCTGCTGGCCAATTTCGAACAGACAACAGTAGACCATATCTCTGATCATATCCGAGAGTGGAGACACTGAAGGAGTCTAATCAAAGTACCAGTTCCACCAACATTCCTACTTGAGTGGTTCTTTAAGTCTTTAGTCCCTCAATTATCCAAAGACATCGTGACTTTAGGAGTTTTCTCCGAAGAAGATGCCATCATGCGGGCTCAACAGTTTGAGCTCATCTATTCTCAGTCTGGTTTATTATACAACATCCTACCGGATGCACCACGATCGATACTGGATAAAACTAGACAGAGAGATGGACCACATGTCGATGGTATTGTTGGCTCAGCACAAACCAAGCCCGCTGAACAATTGACAAAGCAATTGCAACAATTATCTATACAACACTCAGCGACCAGCCAGACTACTGCTTTGGCTGCTCCTCCTACCCAAACGTCGGAAGTACACTTTGTGCAGACGACTAACCCAAAGGCCAACCAGCCGCCTGAAGGGAAGAAAAAACAATGCAAGAAGGGTAAGGGGGATAGAAAAACCCACTGATAATTCTGGCGAGGGCACCACGGAAAAGAGGAAGGCGAGGTATCCGTGCAACTTATATGCGGAAGACCACCCGACCCATCTATGTCCTCGACTTGCAGAGGCTTAAAAGTTTGTCACACAACAACAACAAGCCGTGTTGACTAATCCCTTTCAGCATGGGCAGAATTTAACTCAAGCCTCTACAAGTGTCGACGGGGGGAGCCAAGAAACCTGTCCTCCCCCAAACAACTCCTCATCCGTGAACGTATATATGGTTAAGGGTGATGCTTTAATAACAACACGAGCACATGACTATAGAAAACCAAGCACTTATGAGAAGGGAAAAGAAGTTTAACTCTCATCTCTTCCTCTTCAGATCGAGAAGATGTTGGGAGAAACAATGACACGCATTCCAAAGGGTGCATTTAAGAAAGATTCTCACAACCCAAACACAAGGGCCGCCCAGAATTACTCTGTGGTGGAAGATTTATCACAAACCCCTTGTGCGATGTCCGCTTTGGAGGTCCTCCAAAGCTACCCTGCTTAGAGGAAAGCCTTGTTAACTGCTTTAGGCTCTACTGAGATTTGTAACCTAGGTACCATCATGTTAGATACAATCGACTTAAAACCTCGTCTTCCTTACCACGTCGCATTTCAGATAGTAGTGGCTCATCCCACAAAAACTTTTACATGGAATATCTTCCGCACGGTGGTCGACGAGGGCACTTCGACTTGCCTTATGTCGTTAGCATGTTGGAAGGCCATTGGTCAGCCCGCTTTGTCTCCATCACCTACTCTCCTCACTACATTCGACGGTCGTTCTTTTCGACCACATGGCATCGTTCCTTCTTTCTGTGTAGTTAGGAGGGAAGACCGTGTGCGTTGAAGTAGAGGTAGTCGATGCTCCCCTCGACTATAACCTCTTGTTAGGTCGGAGTTGGACTTATTCTATGCAAGCTGTGGTTGCTACCGTTTTTCGAGTCTTCTTGTTTCCACATGAGGTTTGGATAGTGACCATCGATCAATTGTCCTTCTCTAGACCTGACCCAGCTTTGGGGGCATCCACGGTTCCTATGATTGATAATCCTCAAGCCGGTGTCGTTAACGTAGGAGTTGGTTTGTGTCCATCCTTGATGGGTACCTTCGATTACCCACCTCCTCATGATGATGTCAAGTTTATATCTAATCACCACAAGGCTGAGATTTTTCAAGTTTTGTCGTTCCACACAACTTACTTTGAGGATCCGTGGATTTTTCCTTCCCCATCAGCCACGATGGATGAGACAAGGCACTCTGGCATGTCCATGCCCTTGTCGACCACTGAAGTAGCATACTCTTTAGTCCAGCAAGCTTCAACTAACCCTGATCTGACTCCCGCATAGGAGTTGGATCCACCTCTAGAGCCTATCTGGGCTCAAGGTTCTCTCGCCAACATCGATTCGTTAGACTTAGTCTTGCCTTCTGACGAAGCAGTAATTGAAGCAATGACTAGTCCAAACAAACCTTGGGAATATCTTCATCACAGATCGTATTTCCTCCCAAAGTTAAGCCGCATCAAAGAAGGAGAATTCACCGTGACTATGACTGGAGATAGGTCTTGTCATACTAATCCCTTAGCTACACACAAGATCTATGTTGAGGGTAATATGGAAACCATTGCTGAAATGATACCTATCAATATCTCCAGAACCCCTGGCGTCATAGACAATGTTTTCGTCGGAACATATAGCTCCCCCGAGGAGATGCCAGGCATCGACCCACAAAGAGTCTATCATGAGCTAAATTTTTTGTGTTTCAAGCTCGCTTTGAGATCCGAAAGCAACATCTGGCGAGACTGCATTTATGATTTTCGATCTCGTCTGGATTAACTGAGAAAAGTAACCATTGTGGAGTCTTCTTTAAGCCCTTTTCAGACTCCTTAAAAATGAAAAGATTGCCGAGTGACCTTGTTTCTTCACACTCGTTAAATTGGTCCAGAAGAACGTTCCTTAAACG
>ML814667.1:100076-119766 GCA_009831015.1 Picea engelmannii
TTGGGCGCACATCGGGACGGCTTAGAAAGGAGCGCTCGAATCGACGGTTCACATTGAATTCCGGACCCCCCCCTCCGTTCTGTCTTTAATGGAGGGGGGGGTCCAGAATGGGTATTAAGGAGCGTGCTAAGATCTGCGGTCAGGAAACTAGCGCGCAGATCAATGGATCACGATGGATTTCGAACCCCCCTTGGTGTTCTGCTTTTAATCAAAGGGGGGGGGGGGGTCTGGAAAGAATATTCTTTGCAGCGGGCCCATTTTACAGTTGGCATTGTCATATTGGTCTGGAAGTCTTTTCACCTTGTGCCATATGACAGCCCCCATCACTCCAGGATGTCATCCTCCACTAATTCCACTTGTCCCACTTGCTCCCGGGTTGAGTCCCATCCCATAACTACTGTCAGTCCCTGCTGTCAGGCCTTTACCCTTTCCATTCATGACCAGCCCCCTTCGGCGATTTTTACCTCCAATCACATGCCTCCGCGTCACTCACCCGTATGCATTGGACATCTTCATCTTCCACCTCATCCCTAGTGGCCCGTTGTCCATTTATTACAGGATAACATACCTGTTATCCTGCTGACCTATCTCCCGCACCCAACCAACCCCAATTTTTGAATAAAACTACCATTTTCCCTTTCAGTCGTTATTCATCCATCCCGCCAGAAACCTCCTATTCCTCCATTGCTCCCGCATCGCTTTCACCTACAGTCAGTTGACCCCACTAACGTATTGTTTTTTGCAGGTGCAGTTGCTGAAATGGTGTCAAAGACAAAACAATCAGAAGAGGAAGACAATCCTTTCCTTCCTCCTCCAGTTGACCTGCATAAAATTCCCTTGGTTGATAAAGATCGCTTGATAGCCGATACTATATGCAGTTTCAATTTTTCTGATCTTCAGTCATGGCTCCGGGAGGTTTTCCAGGACCAGAGCGACAAAATTGGACTCTGGGAGTCCAATTTGCCCCTGTATCTCTTCCCCCAGATTCATAATTTCCCCGAGTTTGCCCTCAAATGCCAGGCCCATTACCTCCCCGACCAGAAAGCCATCATTTCTTCATTTGGAGACATCCTCTTCTTCATCACCCCCGAAGATATTGACCAGATGATGAAAATTACCCGTGTTGAATCTACGTCCCCATTCAATTTAGAAATCCTCGCTGAACTATATCAGAAAATGACTTTCCCTCAGAGAGCTCAGATCTTCGAGCTTTTTCTCCCCACTTCCGCTCCACTCCCTTCCACCAATCTCCCTTACCCTTCTTCTATGTTCTCTACCAAAGGAAATAAAATCATTTCTTCTATGTGTGCCCTGCTTGGTTACTATTCTAATCAATGGGTAGATGAGCCAATCCTGGGTTTTCTGTCCATCTTCTCAAACGATGAACAGTCAACCACGCAGTTCGACTACAGTACCTTCTTGGCCAATAATATCCATGAACAATTTGTGAATTTCGCCACAGAGGGCATGTTCAGGTATTCATCCATTCTGGCTTACATGTTCGTCTATTTTCAAGCCGACAGGTTCAATTTCTCCATGTAGAAGATGGACGCCGACGGGAGGCCCCAGCCAGTCACAACGTGGACTTCTCTTCTGAAACATAATTCTGTTGAATATGACTTCACAGCGTTCATTGACCAGTTTTACCACCCCGTGGTAAGTATGTTGAGTGGCATGCCTGAGCCACGAATAAATGATGAAGTCCAGAGAATTTTGCATCTCTCAGACAACGTTAAGACAGGAGACTGGTATTTATGTCAGAATCACACCAAAATCAGAGTGTTCAGGTGTGAATTGGCGCCTTACAAACTACCTTGATATGTGCCGGTAAGGATTTTTGCATTAGAATATATTAGGCAGATAATGAATTTAGATGACATTCATTTTGTTTCCCTTAAGAAAAAAATGCAATTGAGGATCAAGGGACAAATTGGTTCTTTCATCTTCAATAGCCGAGGCACAGGGGAAGAAGCAGATAGAATGTTGAAGGAGATGAAATTATCTATGAGTTTCATCTGGCACTATGATCCATACGGGATCATTTTAGATATGAGGGTGAAAAACAAAAATGCCCCGTATGCTCATAAGTCCAAGCCAGAGATCGAGAAATTTGCAAATCAGGCAGTATGGTTTCCTGACACTTTGATGGACTTGGAATAGCAGGTGCCCTCGACAAGTGCGCTAACCTCTACCACACCTCAGGTCCTCAAGGAGAAGAGGCCCCGACAGGTGTCATCTCCTCCTGTAACAGAGGTGTCATCAGAGGAATTCCAAATTCACTCCAAAAAGCCGAAGACAGTTTCAACACCCGGCGCAACAGTAGAACAGGAAGTCCCAGCTACCACAGTGACCACCACAGGGGTCAAGCCAGTCCCTCTACCTTTTGGCTCGAGTCAGCATAAGGGAATAACTACATTATTAAAATCTACATATTCTCCCTTAGATACTCCACCAAGCAAGACTGGACCCAAGTTGGGCATTTTTGAAAAATATGACTTGATCAAGAAGAAGAACCAGACACTCACTAGCAGCACTTATGCCCAGTTCCAGAAGCAGTCTTCCACAACCCAGCATAGACTTCTTTCGGCATTTGACACAGAAAAGGGTAGGATGCATATGGCTTACCTCCAAGTACAAGTGCCAGATCCCAAGGTAATATCAGATTACAAAAGGGCCATCTTTGATTTTCAGGCTAAGGATGTGCATCCAGCAGATCAGATGGATCTGCACAAGCAAACTGGGGAGATGGTTTTCCACACTTTGGCCCACGCTACAGCTTCTGCATCAAAATTTCGGGTAGCTTTCAACAATGCCCAGACCCAACTAAAGCTGGAGAAAATATCATCTTTCGCAAAAGACAACAAAATCAAGACATTGGAGGAGCTGGTCCTCAAGATCTATTACGACCCTGCGAACGCCAAGGCTGCCGAAGAGATGATCAAAAAGAAAAATGCTGACATCGCATCCTTAAGAAAACAGCTAAAGCTCCCTCCAACAGAGGACCCACAGGTAAAGGAGATAGCTGAAAAGGAAGGTGAAAAGGATGAGATGTTGAAATTACTCATGGAGAAGAATGCTCAGTTAAAGGAGATGGAGGCTGAGATGGAAAGATTGCTAAAAGAGAGAGAGCAGGCAAAGACAATGGAAGGCATCCCTTTAAGTGTTATCCCAATTGCAGGATTGAGCACAACAACAGTGACAACCATTCCATCTGCTGCATCAGTGCCACTACCGGAGGGAACAACAAACTTGGCCAAGTCTATGGAGAGAATGAACCTGCAAGATTCAGAAATCAGCAGGCTTAAGAAAGAAGTGGAGAATCTCCAAGAGCTAAAGACTTCTTTCCAGACAAGTCTATCCAAAGAGAAACAGGTGAATGAGCAAATCARGAAGGAGTTACARCAGCTCCAGAAAYAGACAATGGCMRGAAADACYTTGGYTGAGGTCAAAGAGATTGTGTGGACMGATATTTCCAARTCCATAAATGAAATCTGGCCAATGGTTCAAATCATGTTTGAACAAAAYGAGYTGCTYGAGAGGAGCAAACAGGVTGTTGAGAAAATMAGRATGGAGYTRGGAGACATGCCAGCACAAGMAAATGAAATCATMAGRTTCCTGAATTCMAAGACYAGRGAGGAACTTGAAGAAYTRAAKATYGARGAYARGACMKAAACTATACTTGAGGTAAAAAGGGTTCTAACCAAAAGAGGTCTCATRCTTCAKCTTGAGGAGAAGATTCAAGTCATGGATCAAGGAGTACAAAAGTTTTTCAATAAGATAGATGCTCTCCAAAGGAAGGGCCTACCTGGCCTGAAGGTCATTAATGACAAACTAATGACACTCCCTGACTACAAGAAGAGGTTGGCGGAAGTGTCTAAGGACAGTTCCAAGTTTGCAGGGGTACAAGGGAGTATCACAGGTAAAGCATTCATGGAGGCCCTGCAGTTGGATATTAGTATCCAACACGAGATTAAACACATATTCATCATCAAGCCCACATTTGCTAAGTATACAGACATGGATGAAGTGTATCGAAGACTACTTAAAGTCACGGTGCCAAATCATCTCCGATGGGAAGAACTTTGTGATCTACTAGATTAGCATATGAGATGTCACCATCCAGTCACCTGTCCAGTCAGAAGAGGATGTGAAGGCACCTCGCCAATGGACTACCCCAGAAATACCGCATGCAGTTGTACTGAGTCATCAAACAGTTTTTGATTAGTTAAGGTAGTTAGACTAAAAATAGAATGAGCACGTCATGATCAGTTATGACAGGAACATTTGTAATTTGAATTATAAATACTTCAACTCTCAAAGTATTGAGGGTTGTTGATTCGCACACCCTATTGCTATCAAGATGTACTACTTTTGAGATCGGCCATTAATAAAGAAGAGGCATTTACAGGATTCTTGCGTATGTTCACTGGTGACGTTGATCTTCTAAGTTAAATGTTTTTCTTTCTCTTTATTCATTTTGTTTTCTGAATCTAATCTTTATGAATAGCGTTATGTTGCAGGATTTATCTCTGATACCTTGTTTCCGATTCTAAGGATTTATATGTTTATCTTCCAATATCTTCAATTAAGAAATTATTAACTGCTTGTTAATTGAAGTTATTTTCCTCTTCTTTTCTTCCGTCCATCATTTTAATTTATAAAGATCCAGTGAGTATATTATCTTGCCCTGTGGACGTTTTCTTTAACATTTATGGTTGTATCGATTATTTGTTTAAATACAGACCCCATAGCCCAATGGATGTGTAGACTGTCTCAACCAACTTCAAAACTCATTTACAACAAAGCCAACAGTTTCTTTACCTAGCCTAAAATCTAAACTAAAAAACAAAGCTAAATCACATAGAGAGATCCCTCTCTGAAGCTGGAAGGGCTAGATCCCAGCTTTAAAAGCGGTTGGTTAAGGTTATCCTTTGTAGATTTCTTCTTCAACCTCTAGGAAAATTACCAAGTGCTAACATAAATGGCGACTCCACTGGGGATGAACTAAAATTGAATACCTCACTTTCCCTCCCCTAAAGAAAGTTTGACCCTGAAAAGAAAGTAATGATTAGAGGTTGGTTGACTCTGTAGATATTATTTTCAGAATCTCTCTTTGAATCTTTTCCCACTCTTGATGTTCCTCTATGACTGTCCCTGCAGCAGTACAACCTAATATCGATCTCGGGCTATTGAATCAAACGCATATTGCGTCAAACCTTTTTGACATAATCCTCAAAACTGCCAATAACCGGGAATAACTCGAACGTTCATGGGCAACCATCGAACAAGACATAGCTACTCAGGAACAATTGGAAGCTAGACGACATCAACGTAGAAATCTCCCCTAGTTTCCTTCACCGTAAATTAAAAAATATATATATATATATATTAAAAACCAAAAAGAGTTTTGGCTCCCAAGAAAGTTCACACTCGATCTCATCCAGACCTAGAACCCTCCACAATGATAGATAATCCCGAACAGTTTCTGAGACGAAAGACCCTAGCTACCAGTTCGGCGAGTCATACTCCCCCTCATAAGTCTCCTTCCTTTTCCGGAGGACCAGACATCCTCCAAAACCTTGATCTTGATCTTTTTCTGCTATGAAACCTGGTTAGAACACGGTCTAAAACTTTTGTGTCTAAGCTTGTCTTTGGTCCAACTGTGTTGCAACCTCGAATCCTCGAATTCTTGTCTCCTACGAATAAACTACAAATCACTACCTCAGTGCTGCCTAGTCCTTCATCGGCTTCGTCTTCCGTCGCTACCTCTCCAACCACCCAGGTTGTCATCCCACCTCCTCCACCTGTCATGTCTGCTCGATATGCCCCTTTGGTGTTAGTTGCACCACTACATGCCATGCCCCAAGACTACCAGACCAGACTTCCACAGTTCGACGCAACCGGAACATTAAACGCGCAATAACATGTGGATAAAATGAACGACTACTTGGATTTTCAAGAAGTTGATGAAGTTGACGTTCAAATGAGATTGTTCGCCCAGAGTCTGACAGGGGACGTCAAAAAATGGTTCAAAGCCTTACCCGTCGCATCAATCCCTGACCTCGTCGCGTTCCAGAGAAGTTTTCTTGACAGATGGGAGGTAAAGAAAAACCCTCTCCAAATACTGTCAGAATACGAGAATATAAAAAGAAACCAAGGTGAGACAGTACAAGATTACTGTACCCGTTTTAACAACTTGTATAACGCAATCCCAACTGAAATCAAACCTCCCCAGGGTTTGGCATTGATTAAATTCCCTGATGGATTTGATGCTGACATGTCTTACCAGTTAAGAGAAAGAAATGTTGCCACCCTTGAAGATATGAAAAAGAGTGCTATCAGTGTGGAGGCCAATCTGTTGGCAAAACGGGCACGTCAAAGGACGGAAAGGAGAGTCACAATCAAAGAAGAACCTTCCACGTCAAACACCGATTCCAAATTGGATTCTGTAGTCAGATCATTGGCATTTTTGATAGAAAGAACGAGTATTTCAGACAGAAATCCTCCGAGAGATGACACACCTGCTCCTCCGATTCGGAACCCCAATTTCAAAAGAAACCCTCCTCAGATCAGACAGAGAGATCCAAGAGATCAAAGAGATCAAAGAGAGCAGAGAGGCCCTAATCAGCCGATCAAACCTCCTCTACGGGAAAACTATGTTGATGAAGGGGGAGAGGTGATTGAAGAGTTGGAAGACACTCACATTAACCTCATGGGTATCCATGATAATGAGGCCATTTTCCTCACCCAAGAAGAGTAGGAACTCTTTCTGCTTAATCAAACAAAGATAAGTGAGGAAACCGAAGATGAGGCACAACAGGCCCTTGAGAATGATATTTTGGAGGCACGCAGGCAGTGTAATCTGCATAGCAGGAAGACAGAAGGGGCCTCATCCAAGAAGACGACCGAAACACAGAAAACAGTCAAATCCAAGAAAACCCCTGAACCTTCTACCGAAAAGACTCCTGATAAGGTTCCTAAGAAGAATAAAGCTGACCCTCCGTTGAAGAAAAATATCACCATCCTGAAAATACCATCACAACCTGATGCTTCTCATATTAACCCGCCAAGTACTTCTGAGCTGAAGAACCTGGCAGACAAATCAGAACCGATGAGCCAAGGCAGAGCTCTTACTCCCTTTAGTCTTGAAGGAGAATTAGCAAAAATAAAGATTCCCATCCCACTAACAGAGTTGATGAATCGAGACGGGTATCGCTCACAGGTACTAAAAGCGTTAGCCATTGAACCTGACATAGGCACCAAGGCCTTGACTATTGGATCAGTGACTCGTTCAGACACTATAAACCTCACTGACGATCATCCCGAACTCCTTTTCGGACCTGAAGTAAATGGTCGAGATGATACCGGTGATGTAGCTCCCTTTTACATCAGTTTGAACATACACGATTCAATATTGCATAACGCCATGCTGGATTCAGGTGCCTCACATAATTTGATGCCTAAAGCAGTAATGGAAAAACTGGGATTGGAGGTCACTAGGTCGTACAAAGATCTACACTCGTTTGACTCCAGCAAAGTCAAATGTATTGGTTTGATTAAAGATTTTTGCATCACCCTGGTGCAGATCCCTTCCAAAATCATGGTAATGGACGTAGTGGTCATAGACATTCCACCTAAGTATGGAATGTTTCTCTCCAGGTCCTGAGGAGCTAAGCTGAAAGGAACCTTGCAGTTGGATATGTCTTACGCCACTATACCAGTGTTCGGACAACAGAGGAGGTTATACAGAGAAACACTAATGAAGTATATGGTCAGTAGTCAAGAGAAACAACACATTTACCCCCTTTACTCTGCTCATTCTGATTTAGATTCGTTCATCTTGTACAATGATGGTGACACTGAAAAGCCAGATATTCAGCTGGTGGAAGATGTAGCTAATCAAGATGAAGGTCCAGAAAACGGTGAGGCAACAAAGATGGAAAATGTGATCGCTGAAGATTTCCCCGCTGAATTCTGGAGTATGGATTTCGATGGAGCTGTGAGTAAAGAAGGAGCAGGAGCTGGATTCTGGTTGCATAATCATCGGAAAAGGTATTCAGAAAATCATTCCTATAAGTTAAATTTCCACTGCACTAACAACGTTGCCGAGTATGAAGCTTTAATGCTCGGTTTGAAGCTGTTGAAAAAAGTTGGTGCGAAGCAAATAATGGTAAGGGGTGACTCTAAATTAATAATTAAACAAATTAAAGGGGAATATGCTGCTAAACACCCACGTCTTAGAGCCTACAGGAATGCCGCTCTCGATGCTTTGAAGTGTTTTAATGAGGTTGACTTGCAGGTAATGCCAAGGGGACAGAATATTTTGGCTGACGGATTAGCTACGTCAGCTGCTTCCTGCAAGATTCCTTTCTGCCAAACTCGCTCATACATTGTTGAAGTGAAATGCAGACCAACAGTGCCCGATAATATCAGGTACTGGAAAGTGTTTGCAAATGACGATCAGATAGAGGACTTTCTGCAATGCAAGAATGATTTTGAATGTACAAACATAGATGTAGAAAATGAAAACGAGAATGTAAATCATTCTGAGTTTGAAATAGATAGTGTGAATAATGTAAACATGGTAGATACAGTGGATTCAGGAGAGTTAGGAGATGATGAAATAGATGCCGATGTTTTACAATTAAAAAGAAATGTTTTACCTAGAGGGCTTGTCCCTTTAGAAGATCTGTTTGACAATGACGATGTAGCTAGGAAACAAAAAATAGAAGCCCATGGGCAAGAGGTAGAGGACTGCAACATAGGAACTGAAGAGAAGCCTAGGATGGTCAAACTGTCCAAATCTTTACCCCCAGAACAAAAGCTTAAGTACATCGAACTATTCAAAGAATATTCAGACGTTTTTGCCTGGGGCTATGAAGATCTGAAAGCCTATGACACCAACATCATACAACACAGGATTCCCATAAAGGAAGATCAAAAACCGTTTAGGCAGAAACTTAGGAGGATAAATCCCAAGTTGCTTCCCCTGATAGAAAAAGAGATTAAGAAAATGTACGATGTCAAGATCATAGTCCCACTACATTTCTCTAAGTGGGTTTCTAATTTAGTCCCTACACGTAAGAAAACCGGGGAGATCAGACTCTGCATAGATTTCTGAAATCTGAAAAAAGCATCCTTGAAGGATAATTACCCCTTGCCTAAAATGGATCACCTCCTGCAAAGAGTGGTCGAGTCCAGTCGAATTTCTCTACTAGATGGTTTCTCGGGCTACAACCAGGTCCTAGTCCATCCAGACGATCAGGAAAAAACCGCTTTCACCACACCTTGGGGCACTTTCATGTATGTGAAGATGCCTTTTGGTTTGATGAACGCAGGAGCCACGTTCCAGTGGGCAATGGATATCGCCTTCGTAGAAGAGTCAGGTAAGTTTATTGTAGTTTATCTAGATGATGTGACTGTGTTTTCCCAATTCGATGATGAACACCTGCGGCATATTAGACGAGTTTTCGAAAAGTATAGAAGGTTCGAGATTTCTTTGAATCCCAAGAAGTGTCCTTTTGGGTTAGAAGAAGGCAAACTGTTGGGACATATCATCTCTAAGGAGGGAATCAGAATTGACCCCAGCAGAATAGAGGCCATACTAAAGTTAGAACACCCAAGAAATCT
Source organism: Picea engelmannii (assembly GCA_009831015.1). Taxonomy (NCBI): domain Eukaryota; kingdom Viridiplantae; phylum Streptophyta; class Pinopsida; order Pinales; family Pinaceae; genus Picea; species Picea engelmannii. The sequence continues at coordinate 109,707 of ML814667.1, forward strand.
AAAAGAGCTACAGTCTTTTATAGGGAAAATTAACTTTCTTCGAAGATTCATTCCTAATCTAGCCGAGCTCCTCCGAAACATTACAAACATGCTAAAAAAGGATGTGAAAATAAAATGGGACTCTGAGTCCAGACAATCTTTTGAACAAGTCAAAAGGGCACTCACAGAAGCCCCAGTTTTGATCAGTCCCGATTTCACTAAAGATTTCTATCTTTTTTCTTTCGCATCTGAACATACTATAGTAGCGGTATTACTGTAGAAGAACAGTGAAGGGTATGAACAACCCATATCTTTCTTCAGCAAAGATTTAAGAAACGATGCCTTGAACTACGATATTATGGAGAAGCAGGCTTTTTCTTTGGTGAAGGCTATCAAGGACTTTAGGGTCTATATTCTCCATTCCCACATCATAGCTTACGTTCCAAATGCGGTATTAAAAGATCTCTTGACACAAGACAACCCTGATGGGAGAAGGGGAAAATGGATTGCAGTTATTCTAGAATATGACATAGAGATTAAGCCCACCAAACTGATAAAAGGCCAAGGCCTTGCTAAACTGATGGCTGAATCTAACTTCCTAGCTCTCGACATTAATTTTCTAGATGTGGCAGATGAATAGGGTGAGATGGCGACTCCAAATGTTAGAGAGGTATTTCTAAACTCTCCATGGTATGCAGACCTTATATTCGTGTTACAAAATTTACAAGCTCCCCCTGGTTTAACTAAAACTAAAGCTAGATTCTTAAAGTTGAAGGCATTGAAATTTTGTATTCTAGAAGGAGATTTGTATTGGAAAGACCCTGCAGGTATTCTTTTAAATTGTCTACTGAAAGATGAAGTTGATAAAGTGTTGCAGGAGTTTCATGCGGGAGAATGTGGTGGCCATTTGAACTAGAAGGTTACAGCCAACAAAATACTCAGAGATGGATTTTACTAGCCCACCCTGTTTGCAGATGTACATCAGAAAGTAACAGCATGTCACCAGTGCCAACTGTTTGAGGGTAAAAGGAAACTCCTTCCTTTACCTCTTAAACCAATTTCAGTTGAGGCCCCTTTCCAGCAATGCGGACTCGATTTCATTGGTGAAATACACCCTCCGTCTTCAGGCCAACATAGGTGGATTCTTACCGCCACTGATTATTTTACCAAATGGATCGAGGTTCTACCAAGCAGGCAAGCCACTGACTCTTTTATTATTAAATTTCTTGAAAATAATATTTTGTCTCATTTTGGTTGTCCTAGAAAGATCATTACTGACAATGCAGTTGCCTTTCGGTCAAAGAAACTTATTGATTTCTGCAATCGTTACCACATTGTCTTGGGGCATTCCACAGCCTACTACCCTCAGGGAAATGGGTTGGCGGAATCCTCAAACAAGAATTTGGTAAATATCATCAAGAAGACATTGCAGGAGAATAAAAAATCGTGGCATGATAAGCTGGTATTTGCTTTATGGGCAGATAGACTGACCACCAAAAGGTCAATTGGTATGTCACCATACCAGCTGGTCTACGGTACTGAGGCTGTGTTCCCAACTTCTTTGGGAGTCCCTGTCATGAAGTTACTTCAAGAAATGCAAGCTGAGCCTAATGACTCCCAGAGAAGAATCAATCAAATGATTCATTTGCAACAGACCCGAGAAGATGTTTTCAACAAAACACAGGTCATCCAAGAGAGCATCAAGAAAATCTTTGACAAACGAACCAAAGAGGATGATTTTGAGCTGGGAGACCTGGTATTGAGATGGGATGCCAGGAACGAGGACAAGGGAAAGCATGGGAAATTTGATCATCTATGGACAGGGCCATACATTATCCAAGCTTTCAGAGGAAATAATGCCTTTTTGTTAAACAACTTTGATGGGTCAGATTTGCCAGGAGCACCAGTTAATGGCAGGATGCTGAAACATTATGTTCCACCCCAGTAAGAGATTTGAAGAACTCACTCTCCATTGTACATACCAGTTTTAAATTTTCAGTCTTTAGTTGCATTTTCTTAGTGAGGAACATTGGTTAGTTGGTTGAAGCCCGAAGAGAAGGCCCTAAGCTGTTGATCACTGTTTTTCAAAATTTTCCTGAGAATAAGACAAACTAAGGCTACTAGACAGATTTCTTCAGAGTGACAGGGAACTGGATTCTTGGCACTTAACAGGGCAAGTACCATCCACAGGTGGAGCCGTTGTTATCACCCCATAAATTATGGGAATCAGTTGATGACTTGGATATTATCTGTATCTAGTGATTTTATTGACAAATAATATTTCATTCTTCAAATAATTTGTGAAAAGAAAAAGAAAAAAAAAGAAAAAAGGAAAAGAAAAAGAAAAGAGGGCATAAAAGAATTGAAAAGAAAATCCCCATGTAATAACAGTAACATGGTCATACCTTTCAAGCATGACCAAGTTCTCTTAAATTTCCAATGTTGATAGGTTAGTGAATAAATTTGACCAGACTGTCTAATACTGGTCAGATAGCCCCTAGGTTAGCACTAGTGAATACATCTGATTAGACCATCTAATCCTGGTCAGATAGTCCCTAGGATAGAATAATATCTTAACCCAACAGTTTAATATGGGTTAATTGCCTTGTGAAAGTAGGTTATAATGTAGATTAATTGCTTTGCTTGCCTTACCCAAATAAAACCCACCTGAAGAAAATGCCACATCAAGTCTTTGTTGCCTAAGGATAGATGAAGTGACGTCCCCTTGGTGGTGTCTAAGACAAAATTGGAAAAACCCATAAGAAAGCACTAATCCTAAGTTTTTCCTACACATGACCTTTTCCGCTCCCGACCTACGCTTCATTCACTTTCTAATGGTCCAGATCACGATTCTTAAATCAATAGCTCACATAGCATTTTGGACCCCCCTTAGCATTCTGATTTTAACGGAGGGGGGGGGGGGTCTGAAATTGGTAATAATTCGGGCGCACATCGGGACAGCTTAGAAAGGAGCGCTCGAATCGACAGTTCACATTGAATTCTGGACCCCCCCCTCTATTCTGCCTTTAATGGAGGGGGGGGGGGTCCGGAATGGGTATTAAGGAGAGCGCTAAGATCTGCGGTCAGGAAACCAACACGCAAATCAATGGATCACGATGGATTTCGGACCCCCCTTGGTGTTCTTCTTTTAATCAAAGGGGGGGGGGGGTCCGGAAAGAATATTCTTTGCAGCGGGCCCATTTTACAGTTGGCATTGTCATATTGGTCCAGAAATATTTTCACCTTGTGCCGTCTGACAACCCCCATCACTCCAGGATGTCATCCTTCACTAAGTCCACTTGTCCCACTTGCTCCCGGGTTGAGTCCCATCCCATAACTGTTGTCAGTCCCTGCTGACAGGCCTTTACCCTTTCCATTCATGACCAGCCCCCTTCGGTGATTTTTACCTCCAATCACATGCCTCCGCATCACTCACCAGTATGCATTGGCCACCATCATCTGCCACCTCATCCCTAGTGGCCCGTTGTCCATTTATTATAGGATAACATACCCGTTATCCTGCTGATCTATCTCCCGCACCCAACCGACCCCAATTTTTGAATAAAACTACAGTTTTCCCTTTCAGTCGTTATTCATCCGTCACGCCAGAAACCTCCTATTCCCCCATTGCTCCCGCATCGCTTTCACCTACAGTCAGTCGACCCCACTAACGTATTGTTTTTTGCAGGTACAGTTGTTGAAATGGTGTCAAAGACAAGACAATCGGAAGAGGAAGAGAATCCTTTCCTTCCTCCTCTGGTTGACCTGGATAAAATTCCCTTGGTTGATAAAGATCGCTTGATAGCCGATACTATATGCAGTTTCGACTTTTTTGATCTTCAGTCATGGCTCCAGGAGGTTTTCCTGGACCAGAGAGACAAAACTGGACTTTGGGAGTCCAATTTTCCCCTGTATCTCTTCCCCCAGATTCATAATTTCCCCGAGTTTTCCCTCAAATGCCAGGCCCATTACCTCCCCGACCAGAAAGCCATCATTTCTTCATCTGGAGACGTCCTCTTCTTCATCACCCCCGAAGATATTGACCAGATGATGCAAATTACCCGTGCTGAATCTGCGTCCCCATTCAATTTAGAAATCCTCACTGAACTATATCGGAAAATGACTTTCCCTCAGAGAGTTCAGATCTTCGAACTTTTTCTCCCCACTTCCGCTCCACTCCCTTCCACCAATCTCCCTTACCCTTCTTCTATGTTCTCTACCAAAGGAAATCAAATCATTTCTTCTCTGTGTGCCCTGCTTGGTTACTATTCTGATCAATGGGTAGATGAGCCCATCCTGGGTTTTCTGTCCATCTTCTCAAACGATGAACAGTCGACCATGCAGTTCGACTACAGTACCTTCTTGGACAATAATATCCATGAAAAATTTGTGAATTTCGCCACAGAGGGCATGTTCAGGTATTCATCCATTCAGGCTTACATGTTCGTCTATTTTCAAGCCGACAGGTTCAATTTCTCCATGCATAAGATGGACGCCGACGGGAGGCCCCAGCCAGTCATAGCATGGACTTCTCTTCTGAAACATAATTCTATTGAATACGACTTCACAGCATTCATTGACCAGTTTTACCACCCCGTGGTAAGTATGTTGAGTGGCATGCCTGAGCCATGAATAAATGATGAAGTCCAGAGAATTATGCATCTCTCGGACAACGTTAAGATAGGAGACTGGTATTTATGTTAGAATCACACCGAAATCAGAGTGTTCGGGTGTGAATTGGCGCCTTACAAACTACCTCGATATGTGTCAGTAAGGATTTTTGCATTAGAATATATTAGGCAGATAATGAATTCAGATGACATTCATTTTGTTTCCCTTAAGAAAAAACAACAATTGAGGATCAAGGGACAAATTGGTTCTTTCATCTGCAATAGCCGAGGCGTAGGGGAATAAGCAGATAGAATGTTGAAGGAGATGAAATTCTCTATGAGTTTCATCTAGCACTATGATCCATACGGGATCATTTCAGATATGAGGGTGAAAAACAAAAATGCCACGTATGCTCATGAGTCCAAGCCAGAGATCGAGAAATTTGCAAATCAGGCAGTATGGTTGCCTGACACTTTGATGGACTTGGAACAGTAGGTGCCCTTGAAAAGTGCGCTACCCGCTACCACACCTCAGGTCCTCAAGGAGAAGAGGCCCCGACAGGAGTCATCTCCTCCTATAACAGAGGTGTCATCAGAGGAATTCCAAATTCACTCCAAAAAGCCGAAGACGGTTTCAACACCCGGCACAATAATAGAATAGGAAGTCCCAGCTACCACAGTGACCACCACAGGGGTCAATCCAGTCCCTCTACCTTTTGGCTTGAGTTAGCATAAGGGAATAACTACAGTATTAAAATCTATAGATTCTCCCTTAGATACTCCGCCAAGCAAGACTGGACCCAAGTTGGGCATTTTTGAAAAATATGACGTGATCAAGAAGAAGAACCAGACACTCACTAGCAGCACTTATGCCCAGTTCCAGAAGCAGTCTTCCACAGCCTAGCATAGACTTCTTTCGGCATTTGACACAGAAAAGGGTAGGATGCATATGGCTTACCTCCAAGCACAAGTGCCAGATCCCAAGGTAATATCAGATTACAAAAGGGCCACCTTTGAGTTTCAGGCTAAGGACGTGCATCCAGCAGATCAGATGGATCTGCACAAGCAAACTGGCGAGATGGTTTTCCACACTTTGGCCCACGCTACAGCTTCTGCATCAAAATTTTGGGTAGCTTTCAACAATGCCCAGACCCAACTAAAGCTGGAGAAAATATCATCTTTCGCAAAAGACAACAAAATCAAGACGTTGGAGGAGCTAGTCCTCAAGATCGGTTACGACCCTGCGAACGTCAAGGCTGCCGAAGAGATGATCAAAAAGAAAAATGTTGACAACGCATCCTTAAGAAAACAGCTAAATCTCCCTCCAACAGAGGACCCACAGTCAAAGGAGATAGCTGAAAAGGAAGGTGAAAAGGATGAGATGCTGAAATTACTCACGGAGCAGAATGCTCAGTTAAAGGAGATGGAGGCTGAGATGGAAAGACTGCTAAAAGAGAGAGAGCATGCAAAGACAATGGAAGGCATCCCATTAAGTGCTATCCCAATTGCAGGATTGAGCACAACAACAGTGACATCCATTCCATCTGCTGCATCAGTGCCATTACCGGAGGGAACAACAGACTTGGCCAAGTCTATGGAGAGAATGAACCTGCAAGAGTCAGAAATCAGCAGGCTTAAGAAAGAAGTGGAGAATCTCCAAGAGCTAAAGACTTCTTTCCAGACAAGTCTATCCAAAGAGAAACAGGTGAATGAGCAAATCAAGAAGGAGTTACAGCAGCTCCAGAAACAGACAATGGCCGGAAAGACTTTGGCTGAGGTCAAAGAGATTGTGTGGACCGATATTTCCAAATCCATAAATGAAATTTGGCCAATGGTTCAAATCATGTTTGAACAAAATGAGCTGCTCGAGAGGAGCAAACAGGCTGTTGAGAAAATCAAGATGGAGCTGGGAGACATGCCAGCACAAGCAAATGAAATCATAAGATTCATGAATTCCAAGACCAGGGAGGAACTTGAAGAATTGAAGATTGAGGACAGGACAGAAACTATACTTGAGGTAAAAAAGGTTCTAACCAAAAGAGGTCTCATGCTTCAGCTTGAGGAGAAGATTCAAGTCATGGATCAAGGAGTACAAAAGTTTTTCAATAAGATAGATGCTCTCCAAAGGAAGGGCCTGCCTGGCCTGAAGGTCATTAATGACAAACTAATGACACTCCCTGACTACAAGAAGAGGTTGGCGGAAGTGTCTAAGGACAGTTCCAAGTTTGTAGGGGTACAAGGGAGTATCACAGGTAAAGCATTCATGGAGGCCCTGCAGTTGGATATTAGTATCCAACACGAGATTAAACACATATTCATCATCAAGCCCACATTTGCTAAGTATACAGACATGGATGAAGTGTATCGAAGACTACTTAAAGTCACAGTGCCAAATCATCTCCGATGGGAAGAACTTTGTGATCTACTAGATTAGCAGATGAGATGTCACCATCTAGTCACCTGTCCAGTTAGAAGAGGATGCGAAGGCACCTCGCCAACGGCCTACCCCAGAAATACTGGATGCAGTTGTACTGAGTCATCAAACAGTTTTTGATTAGTTAAGGTAGTTAGACTAAAAATATAATGAGCACGTCTTGATCAGTTATGATAGGAACGTTTGTAATTTGAATTATAAATACTTCAACTCTCGAAGTATTGAGGGTTGTTGATTCGCACACCCTATTGCTATCAAGTTGTACTACTTTTGAGATCGGTCGTTAATAAAGAAGAGGCATTTACAGGATTCTTGCGTATGTTCAGTGGTGACATTGATCTTCTAAGTTAAATGTTTTTCTTTCTCTGTATTCATTTTTTTTTTTGAATCTAATCTTTATGAATAGCGTTATGTTGCAGGATTTATCTCTGATACCCTGTTTCCGATTCTAAGGATTTATATGTTTATCTTCTAATATGTTCAATTAAGAAATTCTTAACTGCTTGTTAATTGAAGTTATTTTCCTCTTCTTTTCTCCCGTCCATCATTTTAATTTATAAACATCCAGTGAGTATATTATCTCTCCCTGTGGAGGTTTTCTTTAACATTTCTGGTTGTATCAATTATTTGTTTAAATACAGACCCCATAGCCCAATGGATGTGTAGACTGTCTCAACCAACTTCAAAACTCATTTACAGCAAAGCCAACAATTTCTTTACCTAGCCTAAAATCTAAACTAAAAAACAAAGCTAAATCACATAGAGAGATCCCTCTCTGAAGCTGGAAGGGCTAGATCCCAGATTTAAAAGCGGTTGGTTAAGGTTATCCTTTGTATATTTCTTCTTCAACCTCTAGGAAATTTACCAAGTGCTAACCCTAGTCTATGTCTTGGAGTATTTATACAAGAGTTTTGAAACTAATAATGCTAAGAAACCTCCTAAAGATCATGATCAGATCCATAAAATATGCTAGGAAGGTCGAATACCCCCTTCATATCCATAAAATATGAACAAATCCCAAGAAAATCTAAAACTGTCCATGATTTTATGCCAAAACATGGTCTTTTCCGCTGAAGTGGCCATGTTTGACCAGTGTTGACCGGACACTTGGAAAGCTAAGATCTCAAAGCTGATAGGTAATCATCCATCCTTGTACATAAAGGATCATGACCCATGTCTTAGATTTCTCCCAACTGTCCTGCAAGTACACGAACCTAGGAGCAATTACGGGATTTAGTCAAATCCTGTAATTTCTGATAAATTTTTAATTTTAATGCCAAAAATTTGAAAATTCAATTCTTAAGCTAAGGAATGATAAATGTACCTTGCATAAGTTATTTTATGGAAAATATGGAATAATATGACGGAAAAATGGATGGTTTTGGAGGAAAAAGTATAGTTTATGGAGTGAAAGGAAGCATAAAAATGTACTCAACATCTCCCCCAAGAGGAAGACTTTGCATGTCCTCATGCACAAAAAAAATATGTTCTTGAACCTCTGTCAGTGGCCTTCTGCCACCTCTGTTGCTTGAAACAATGTATCCACGTTAACCTGAGCTGTATGAAGAGCTTTCAGTCTTTGATATTTTTCTTTGTATGCCTTCTTCTGCTGAAACCATTTGTAGGCCTGTTTGGAGATTAGTTTGTTTTGATTTTGAAGCTTCTTATTCTTTTTCTTCAAGGTTTCATTCTCTTCCTATGTTCTATGGCTTTGAGTCCTTAACATTTCGTTCTCTATTTTTATGTACCTTTCCAGGACTTCAATTTCCTTGATCTTTTTCTTCATTTTCTTCATTTTCTTGCTTTTTTTATCAAGTTCTGATGTGGACCCACCAACCATTTCTTCTATTTTTTCTACTATCTGTGGAGGTTGAGTTTCATCTTTCATATCTTCAATTAATTGTTCCACATCTTTTCTCATTTGCTCATATGTGGAAGTTTCTTGTCCTTCAAAATCATCATTTTCCAATGATTGTGCCTCTTTTTGTTTCTCCAAAGTTTGAATATGTGCATACTGTGCTTGTTGTGCTTCATCATCACTTTATTTTATTTGTCCTTTTTGAACTTGTTGGCATTTTCTTGATTTCCTTTCATATGTGGTGAAAATATTATCTTTTTCCTCAAATTCTTTCTCCCTTTTCACCATGCTTCTTGTTCTTATCCTCCCCATAGGTTGTTTTGAGCTTGTTGCCTTGGGGTTTTGTATTTCTTCCTCATCATCAGTTACAACCAAGATTTGTTCCTCTTTTACTTCCTCTTCCACTATTTCAAAACCATTTCTAATGATAAAATGTTGCCAAGTCAAGTTTTGTTTATGTAGCTCATGTATGATTATCATTTTAATGAAGCCACAATGGTATAGACTCTTTTATGTATTCCTCCCTTGTTTTTGGACAGCCTTAGCCATCTTAGAAATGTTTTGCAGTAGAAAGTAGGACATGTTAATTTCACAGTCACTTTTTAAGTGGTGTAGCAAGTTGATGTGATATAGGTAGATAATGCTAAATCTTCCTTCACAAGTTATAAACTTCTGGATGAGATAGGCTAATTCATTCCTAGGATGAATCAACCAACTCCTAGGAATTCCCTTCTTCCAATTGACTGTTGCCACCCTAGATCTGGAAACAAAAGATGCCCATGATTTATCTTTAAAGTGATTAGTTTTGAAATATCTTTCTCTTGTTTGAGGTAATCTAGTGACCTGTGCAATTATATCTTCATAGATTCTAATAGTGAGGTTTCCAATAGTGGCCCTTTCCCCATCAAATGAATGAGCAAATTCTAAAGCAACTTCCTCATAATATCCATCAATCTTCTCAAAGAAAGATATCCACTGATTTTTCTCGAGAATTTGTATATAGTCCTTATGAATTTCTGATGGATCAAAACTTTTTTGGTTCATACCTAGACACCATTCTTTCAATTTTTAAGAGAAAGACCCTAAAATATTTCACTGTTTATACAAAAAGGAGGTCTATCCTTGTCCAAAAGATTCAACCCTGTATATTCTTCAATCAATTGTTTTGATTTCTTCTTC
>ML814667.1:122602-147765 GCA_009831015.1 Picea engelmannii
TATATATATATATATATATTGTATAATATTTTGGTTTTTGGTTTTTTTTTTATGAGGAATGTGAAGGAGACACATGATTGTGTTTGTCCAACACTTCCATCCCATTCTGTTGAGATATCTGTTGCAGAAAGTCTTCCTTGTTGATAGGCTTATTGTAGAGCTTTAGCCTATGTCCATTGACTGTGAATGAGCTTGCCTCATCATCTATTGTTTGTAGTTTGACTAAGCCATTGCCATATACCTCTGCAATCTCATATGGACCAAGCCAATGAGTTGTAAATTTAGCTTTGAAATTTTTGAATTTTGAATCAAATAACAAAGCCCAGTCTCCCACTTTGAACTATTTCTTCTTGATGTACTTATCATGCCAATGTACCCTTTGTTGTTGTATCAGAATGTTGTGTTTAATTGTTGCCTGTCTCATCTCATCCAACTGATTTAATTGCATGATCCTCTATTTTTGTGCCTCAGAAAGATCTATTCCTAAATCAACTGCCATTTTAAAAGTATGAAGTTCAAATTCTATAGGTAACAAAACTTGCTTACCATAGACGAGTTGATAAGGAGTGAACCCAATACTATTTTTCTAGGTGATTATGTATGCCCATAATGCTTCATGAAGCTTATCTGACCAATCTTTCCTATGTATTTGGATTTTCTTGGTCATGATTGCTTCCAAAGTTTTTTTAGTAGATTCCACCTGTCCATTTGCTTGTGGATGATAGGGTGTAGATTTCTGATGCTTGATCTGATATTTGTTTTCTATGTCTTGCACCTGTTTAGAAGTAAATTGTGCTCCTTGTTCTGTTACAATCTCTTGGAGTACTCCAAATCTAACAAATATTTCTTCAAAGAGAAAGTTGACCACTGACTGTTCTATATCTCTCACTAATGCTTTGGCTTCCGCCCACTTTGTAACATAATCAGTACATACTAAGATGTACTGCTTCCCTTTTTATGGTGGATTTATTAGACCAATGAAATCAAGAGCCCATTTTTCAAATGGATCAATTTGAACTTGTGGCTTGAGAGGCATCTCATCAGTTGGAATTGGCTTTCCCATCCTTTGGCAGCTATCACAACTTCTAACATATTTCTTGGAATCTTTAAAGATGGATGGCCAATAATACCCCAAATTGATTATTTTGTATGCTGTCCTCTTATCTGCAAAATGACCACCACAAGGTTCATCATGGAAAGCTTTTAATATTTCTAAAATCTCATCTTGTCATACACATCTTCTAATTATGATATCATATCCTGTATAAAAGAGGTCTCCATCAATCCATGTGTATCCAGCACTTTCTTTAATTATCTTTTTCTTTTCTTTGGATGTAAAAGAAGGAGGTAACATCCCTGATGATAAATAGTTATCTATATCAGCATACCATGGAGTTATAACTGAAATGGAAAATAGGTTCTCATTAGGAAAATTATCTAAGATAGGAGCAATCTCACCAGAGGTTTTTAATCGAGATAGGAAATCAGCCACTTGATTTTCCTTTCCAGGTCTATTCAAGACTGTGATGTTGAATTCCTACATCAATAACAACCATGTTGTTATCCTGCCATTAGTAATAGGTTTGTTCATGAGATATCTTATGGAAGAATGATTTGTATGGATAAAGACTTCATAATCAGTGATGTAGTGACGAAATTTATTCACAGCATGTACTACTGCCAACATTTCTTTCTCTGTGACTGTGTAATTCAACTCTACAGGGGTTAAATTTTTGCTAATGAAGTAAATAGCATAAGTCATAAGATTTTCCTTTTGACCCAATGATGCCCCTATTGCAATATCTGATGCATCTGTAGAGATGTGAAATGGCAAAGCCCAATTAGGCCCTCTTAAGATAGGTGTTGTTGATAGCTTGTCTTTGAGCTTCTGAAAGGCAGTTTGACAATTAGTATCCCAATGAAAATGTACATCTTTTGCAAGTAATTTGAATAATGGAAAATCTATTTTACTAAAATTTTCAATGAATCTTCGGTAATAGCCTACATATCCAAGGAAACTTCTCACATCCTTTTGGCTGATTGGTTCTGGTAGGTTCACAATGATTTGTATTTTTGCAGGATCCACTGTAATTCCTGATGATGAAATATGATGGCCCAATACTACTCCTTCAGTTAACATCATGAAACAATTTTCATTGCTGAGAGACAAATTTGTTTCTATGCATCTTATTAGGACTTTTTCCAAATTTTTCAAGGAATTATCAAAATAATTACCATGCACAAAGAAATCATCCATGTATACCTCTACACATTCATGTATTAAATCAACAAAAATGGCCAGGACTGCTCCTTGAAAAGTAGTTGGAGCATTACATAAACCAAAAGGTAATACCTTATAACCATATGTACCCCAAGGGCATGTAAAAGTAGTTTTGTCCTGATCTTCTAATGCTATATTGATTTGGTTATAGCCACTAAATCCATCTAGGAAGGAAAAATATATTTTCCCAGCTAGTGCATCTAAGACTTGATCTATGAATGGTAATGGAAAATTATCTCTAAGTGTTGCTTTGTTCAACTCTCTATAGTCTACATAGATTCTCCATTTTCCATTTTTCTTAGGTACAACAACTAATGGAGAAACCCATTGACTGTTAGAGATAGGGTAGATGAATCCTACCTTTAATATTTTTTGCAATTCTTCTTTGACTACCTCTTTCAACATTGGATTCATTCTTCATTATGGTTGTCTGAGAGGTCTCATGTTATCATTTGTGTAGATATGATGAGTGCATGTTTCAGAATGAATCCCCTGCATATCGGTATATTCCCAAGCAAATGATTTATGATATTTCGTCAATAATGCAATCAATTGTTCTTCCTGTGATGGTTCAATTTTGTGCCAATATTCAAATATTTCCCAGGACTAATTTCAATTATCTTGCTTTGAGTATTTGCCATGGAGATAACTGGAAAAATGTTATTAAATGTTGACTCTAAAGAATGAGTTGTGCAATTTTCTTGAAAGGTCTGTCCTAAGATCTAATCTACAGCAATGTATTGTATGTCTCTTAATTCTTCTGAGATATCTGGTTCATAAATGAAATAGTCTAACAGATCTTCATTATTTTCCTCTCTAAAATCAAAGGCTTGATTAATACTTAAGATAGGTTGAATTACTTCTTCCTGTTGTTGCTTTGTTTCATCAAGCCAAGGTAATTGATCTATTATAGAAGGTTTTTGAGCAGGAGGATAAAGTGTGATCTATTTCCTTTCAGTTCCATGTGAGATAATCATATTCCATGTTCCACAACTAATGAAAGCATCAGTTGTGGCCAACCAAGGTCTTCCAAGAATCAATGGATGGCCTCCTAGATTAGATTTTGGTTGAAGAACTAGGAAATCTACTGGGTACTCCCAAGAATCCAAAGAAACTGTGATATCTTCAAGTATACCTTCAGGAACTACTTTAGATCTATCAGCTAATTCTAGGACTGTAGTGGTTGGTCGAAGATTTTGCAGATTCAAATATCTGATTGTCTCTAATGTCATCACATTGGTAGCTGCTCCTAAGTCAATTAATGTTTTAGAGATTGAAAAATTGTTGATTGTTATTGTTACCATTGGAATTCTTGGGTCAACATATTTTTCAATTGAAATAGTATTTGACATTAGGCCTGCTAAATTTCCAATTACATGAATTGTTGGTGGATCATTCTTTCTTTTGTTAGTTTTCTTTGAACATAATTGTTTAATTGCTTTTTTATAGATTGGGATATCTTTGATAGCTTGCAATAAAGGAATTTTCACACAGAAATTCTTTAATTCATCTAAGACATCAAACTCAGAAAGAGAGATTGGTAATTTTTCCTTAACCAACCTTTCTGGAAAAGGAGGTGTTTGGATATTTAATGTTTTACTCTTCTGGATTTGATTGTCGATTGGTAACTTATTTGTGCTAGGAATATCCTCTTTTTCAATTTGTTCTTCTATAATAACAGGAGAATCCTTTTGTAAAACTTTCCTAGACCTTAAGTGGATATTTTGAAGAGGAAGGATTGAGTATGTAGAAAATGATGTTCCTTCATCAATGTTATACATGGGTTTTTCCACTTTGTTATTAGGATTTGAGATTGGTTGGGATGGTAATTGAGTTGGTCTAGGTGGAGGTTGGTTAGATGGTAGTTGGAGTTGTTGTGGCTGGGTTAGTTGTGGTGCAGGTAGTGATTGCTGAGAATATGAATTTTGTGGTTGATTCTGCTGGAATCGATGATAAGGAAAAGGTTGGTAGGGTTGTTGGTAGGGCTATTGGTATGGCTGTTGGTATGACTATTGCTATGGATTTTGGTATGGTTGTTGGTATGACTATTGATATGGTTGATTTCCCTGAGCATATCCTTTCCAACCTTGAGGAGGTTGGTTTTGGTTCTACTAAGGAGGCCAAGCTTGCCAAGGCATGGGTGCATTCCATGAATTTTGAATAGGATTTTGAAAATTTTGAGGAAACTACTGAGAGAATTGAGGAGAAAAATTTTGAGACATACCTGTGAAACGTGGCCGCCAAGGTTTTCTTGGTGCTAAGTAGTAAAGAGAATCCATTCCTTATCCCTCTTCCATGTGAGTAGCCTGCAATTATTTCAACTTTGGACAATCATCAGTGGCATGGTTATCTGTACACAGTCTAAAAATCTGAATTTTGTCTAAAGGACAATCTTCCAATGCATGTTTCTTCCTACACTTAGCACAAAAGATGGATAATACTTGATCTTGTTCCTCTTGTTTCTTTTTAGCTTTCAATGTGTCAATTTGTCAACCAATTGTGTTCATGATATCAGTTTTAAAGTTCTCAAATAGATTCCCTAATTCTGATTTAGTAACACCATTTGAAATTGATTTAGTTGCCTTTGTCACAGTATCTCTTTGTCCTTGTCCTCTTTTAGCTTTTCCCCTTGAGTACTTCTTACATAATTCAACAATTTTTGGGAAAGGTAGGTGAGAAATATCCCCTGCCCCCATTAAATTAAGAGCATCTAAATTTTCATCTGAAATCCCCTTCAAAAAGATAGTACGGATGACATCCAAAGGAAGATTAGATTGCTTAGATTTGTGCATATTATAGAGAATTTTTTCTAGATATTCCTCTAATCTTTCATCTTCACTTTGAGACATTTTAAAGATATCTTATTTAGGGTCTTTGGACTTACAATAGGGCTGATATTTAGCAAGAAATTTTGTTTTCATGTCATCCCAGTATACTATGGTTGCTTCTCCCAGCCCCATGAACCATTTCAATGCATATCCTTTCAAAGTTGCGAGAAATAAACGAAGTTTTTGAGCACCATTGGTATATCCATATGTTCGACAAAAAATATCAAATTCATACATGAAAGCATCAGGGTCATCAGTAGACATACCAAAGAAATTTGGAAGAACAGAAGGAGGAATATTCTTCATTTTTATGTCATCTCCTAAGAGGGTTGGTGTATCAACAATTGGAAATGCAAATGTAGTATGTTCTTCGTCCTCCTCTTCATCATTTCCTCCTCCTCGTGTTTCTTATCGATGTGATTCTATGTCCTCTCATTCTTTCCTTCCTCTTTCTTCATTTCTTTATCTTTATAATTCCCTTTCCATTCTCTCCCTTTCTTGTCTATCAACTTCTGACATTGCAAAGAAGTTTTCTGTTGGAAAAAGAGGTTGTCCTATTTGTTCAAAAATAGGTTGTTTTTCTTCTTTTTTCTTTCCTACAGAAGATATTTTTGATTGTGTTTGTTTCTTTTTTACCTCATGATCCAATAGAATTTGTCTTTCTATGAGAGCTAACCTTTGTCCTAAACGTTGTTTTTCTTCTAATTCTTCCAGTAGTTGGTGTAGTAGATTCATATTTCTCAGTTGTAGATGTTCCTGCTCCTACAGATGGTTGATTATTTTTTGGGGGGTTTTGTTTCAAAAATTTGCCTTTATCATCCCTACGTTTAGACATAAAGAAACATAACTAAAATTAATTATGTTTTGTGTTTTTTTTTTTTTTTTTTTTAAAGAAAAATCTGCCTGTGAGTTTTCTAAATGTGCCTCCCCGGCAACGACGCCAAAATGTTAGGCTCCAACCTACTGATGTAAATTAGAGTGCATTTGATTGTCAATCCAGTGTTTGTAAGACTTAGAGGCACATCCAAAATATATGGATTTAGATATAAATTAGTTGTTTTTTAAAGATATAAACCAAAACCTATTCTAAGAGCTGAGTATGGAGGAGATGCTAAGCTTCTATTAAAAATTCCTATTCATATATCTCATGACATTAATTAGCAAATGTTTCCTAAAGAGCATTTGATCAATAGTAAACATTCAAAGAGATATTCAAAAAACTATCTCAGAGGCTTATCAATGCTAGAAAGACAAAACTCTTATTCAAGAGATGCATTCATTGTTTTCTTTCATTCATTAGAAATCATCACCAATTCTTATTAAATCAAAAGTACTGAAAGCGTAAATAACTCAAAAAGCATTCATGATCATCCTAATGCTTGAAAGCAAACTACACATTGAATTCTTATTCAAGAAATCATTCACAACATGAGTAAGTCTTTGAAACATTAAGCATATTACTTAACTATTGAATTCATATAACTACAACAAAGATATAAATAAAACTCATTTACAGCAAGATCTGATCTAAAACATATATCAAAGATTACTTGAAAAGAACATAAAGGAAGAGTCTACTAGTTTGGCAAAGGGGGCCCTCCAATGCTTCACTTGTACACTTGAGTTGTCTCAGCTAAGAAGGAACTTCCAACAATATTCACATAATCATATCATAGACATCATCAAAAACAAAACACAAAACTGATCTCAAGACTGCAAATTCAAAGTTTTCTTCATTCACATAAGGGTTGTCATACTAGTCTATGTCTTGGAGTATTTATATAAGAGTTTTGAAACTAATAATGCTAAGAAACCTCATAAAGATCATGATCAGATCCATAAAATATGCTAGAAAGGTCGAATACCCCCTTTAGATCCATAAAATATGAACAAATCCCAAGAAAATCTAAAACTATCCATGATTTTATGCTAAAACAGGGTATTTTCTGTTGAAGTGGCCCTGTTTGACCAACATTGACTGGACAATTAGAAAGCTCAGATATTGAAGTTGATAGGTAATCATCCATCCTTGTCCATCAAGGATCATGACCCATGTCTCAGATTTCTCCCAGTTGTCCTGCAAGTACACGAACCTAGGAGCAATTACGGGATTTAGTCAAATCCTGTAATTTCTAATAAATTTTTAATTTTAATGCCAAAAATTTGAAAATTCAATTCTTAAGCTAAGGAATGATAAATGTACCTTGCATAAGCTATTTTATGGAAAATATGGAATAATATGAAGGAAAAATGGATGGTTTTGGAGGCAAAAGTATAGTTTATGGAGTGAAAGGAAGCATAAAAATGTACTCAACAGGGTGGACAAGAAGGAGAAGGTGTAGAAGCAAGGGAGAAGGAAGATGACATGGATCTTGAAGAGGAAAGAGAATATTCAGCCTCGATGCTAGGAAATATAAGAAATCCAGTTGAAGAGACTGCTCTAGAGGAAGAGAACGAGACCCCCCAGATCAAAGAAACCCACCCCGAAGAGAGTGGCGCCAGCCCCGAATCACCCATACCCCAAGTGTCTTCTATACAAGTGGTAAATTTGATACTACCTTCTTATGTTAATTATGTTCTAGTACATCTAGTTAGTCAGTCACATCCAGGAAGTGCAAATATAGGGAGAATATTGGGATCCCCTGGTAGGTCATAACCAGGACCATTAGGTTTTATTTTGATAGGAGCACGAAGATCAACAATGGTTGGTAACGCGATATTTTTCATTGCTCGATACCCAAAATTCTAGGCTAAAGGAGATGAATATGATGAGAAACATTGGTTCTTGTGTGAAGCAATCTGGAGGTTCAGAGGGATTCTAGATGCGAATAAATTGGTTGAGTTTGAGACTACCTTGAGAGGTCATGCTCTCAAATGGTACATGAAGGTTATTGATCCAAGAGTGTCAGGAATGCAAGGTCAAGCGTTCAGACTTGACCAGGTATGGACAAGGTTCGTAGCAGAGTTTAAGCTATCTTAGTCAGAACAAAAATATATGTCTGAGCTACACGAGATTCAACAAAGGGAAGGTGAATCGGCCTAGGAATATAGCCAGAAGTTTAAAGATGCTATAGGGAGGTTAGCGCATCCAATTCATGAGGAACATCAAAGAGAATGGTATATTCATGGATTTCTACCTCTGACACAGATTTCGTTAACGCAACAATGGATAGCCACTTTGACAGATGCCTTGGAGCAATCAATGAAGATTGAAGCCATGACAGGATATCTGGGAGCCTGAAAGTGACCAGACCCCCAATAGATGCAAATTTGGCACAATTACAAGGGCAAATATCAGCGCTTATAGAAAGATTCAAGAATTGACGATACCTAGACTAGGACGACTATAGGTCTGGTGTACCGTATGTTACACATAAGGGAATCTGGTGAACGAATTTCCATGAATGAGGTAAATGAGACCTCCTCAGAATCTGATGGGACCCTCACCAGAACCCATGGGAGGAGTTGCGCAAGTATCTACGAATTTACCATTCCATAACCCCACCCCATATAATGTTTTTTCAGGTAGCCAAACAGCACCAATAGTCAAGTATTGCGAGATTTTCCAAATCCATGGGCATGGGCCAAGACAGTGCTCCATTATTCAAAATTATTCTATGGTACCAAATATTGTACATTGTGATTTTTTCACATATAACACACATACTACCAATCAATGTAGATATTTGGATGCACTTGCAGACAGATTGGATCGAACAATATTCAGGGTGAATGAAACCCCTTAGGGACTAGAAAGAGGTCAAGGAGGTGGAGCCAGAGGAGACTTCAGAGGAGGAAGAACCAGGGAAAGAGGACCAAGTATATGCTACAACTATGATGAGCAAGGCCATATGGCTAGAGACTAACCTCATCCGAAGTGACCATGGTGCTCTCATTGCAGAACCAATGGGTACGCAACTAAAGACTGCCCAGAACTAATTGAAAAATGGGAAGATTGGTACGTCAATGAGGAACTAACCTCATTAGTTTAGAAATCAAGAGACTAATTAGAAGACAATTGTCCAACATTAATATCATCACTCGAGGAGGGGAAAAGACTTGAGTTGATGTTGATAATTTACCTCAGATCCAGAAAGCAACACCTAAGGAAGACAGGTGTGATCCTCTGAAACAAAAGTTTTTCTTTACAAATTCCATAGAATTATTTTAGAATATCCCTAGCCCTGAGATGCAAGAGAAAACCCCTCATCCCATTGTTTACCCTAAGATTGTGCAAGTCCCTGCTTCACCCCCTCCACCTAGAAACCTTGTAGTCACACTGAGACAACCTGAGAAACCACAAAATGTAGTTGGCCTTTGGTTTAAGTTATTTTCTTATATTCTTGGGATCGACTAGTTAACGGAAAAGTTGTGCAATGCACTATACCTAGTTATATGGAATGAATACCCACATAAGCAAGAATAAGGACTAATATTCATGAGAAGAGTACTCAGAGAGTGCAGAGAAGGAAAGTACGAACTGGAAAAGAGTTTAGACTAGTATCCCAGCTAGACGAGTTTGAAATTAAGGATGTTATGTTAGATCTAGGATCTGATGTTAACATATTTCCTAAAAAGACTTGCGAAGCCTTAGGAAAACCCCAGTTGACATATTTCTTGATCCAGCTAAGAATGTGCAATCAATATTGTATTTTCCCAATAGGAAGACTAGAGAATGTGGAAATAGATGTTGCGGGAGTGAAGACTGTAGATGATTTTGAGGTGATTGAAATCATGGGGGATAAGGACCCTTATCCTACCCTACTTGGTATTGAATGGGTCTGTGAAAACTATGCAGTGATTTACCTAAATAAAGATACTATGACATTTGAGGCAGATGAAATCAAGGTAGTCCAACCCTTGGATTTGTATGTAGGCCCTCGATATATGGAACCAGCGGAAAACAATATGGAGGCAGAAGACTTGGATCAGTTATACACTGTAACAGCGGGAACAAGAGAAGATTACATAAATCCTACTGTTGATGGATCAGTAAGTTGGAGTATAAAATCAGTGGATGAAGATTCAGAACTGGCATTTGATAGTTGGCAACAAATCTGATATGGAAGATTCTCAAGAAGATGCACAACTATCAGGGAAATTAGATGGGTTGGAACTGAGGTCAGAGAACACCCAAGATATGATGGCGCCTCAGGACTTGATATTTTTATGCTCGGCATGGAAGAAAAGGTAGTGGAGAATCAAAGGATTTGAGTACTGGATTTAGCCCTCCAAGACACCCCTGTCAGATGGTGGTCCAATCAGAAAGACTTAATCGAAAATTGGGATGATGTAAATAAAGCTATCAAATATAGATTTCAAGATAAGGAGTGGTTGGAATCAGAGATGTAGATGGATTTCCAGGTTGCGCAATTGTTCAATGGAGAGTCTGATCCTAAAGCACATATTGAACAATGTGTGACACAGTGCCAAGTTGCGGAAATACCATCTCGCTTATGGGTTCAAGTATTTCCCCACTCATTGGGTCCAATCCCAAAAGATTGGTTCATGCATGAAGAAACCAAAAGGCAGACCAGCAACTGGAAAATGTTAGCAAATCACTTTTGCAAGGACTTCTCGTTTACAAGTAAGTACCCTGAGCTTGAAGTAGTCCTACAAAGAATCAAAGAATTCCTTTTTACAGACAATAGTAAACAGAAATCGGACTTAGTGGTGTGTGCAAAGAATAGCTGAGAACTTTAGACTAATATTCACCTAACCTTAGACAAGAGGCCTATAGAATACTATAAGATTGAAAAGGATTTAGAAATCCCAGATGAGTTAGAAGAATTGAGGAATTTAGCCATTAAAGAGACAAAAGGAAGCAGAGAAATCCAGAACATCATACCTAGTCATAATGGTAGCTCTTATAACCACCCATTGAAGTTGTGTAAAGTCAATATAGGGACCACGGAGAAACCTAAGATAGCTATGGTGAGAGATTACTGGGATGAGCAAACTAGTCAAGAAAAATAGAGTTTTGTTGCGAGAATATGAGGATTTGTTCCCAAAGACATTTTCAAAGTTAAAAGGGATTAAAGGAGTTATGGGAGAGATGAAAATTGAATTAAAACCAGGATCAAAACCTGTGAGTCATAGACCATACCTCCTTAACCCTAGAGTGAAAGAGAAGGTTAATAGGGAAATAGAGTACAAGATGTGGAATCTTGACTTATTTTTGCAGTGGAAGAAGCAGAATGGGTAAGCCCAATAGCCATCCAGAGAAAGAAACGTACAGAGAATATTAGGGTATGTGTGGACTATATAAGCCTTAAATTTGCATGTGTTCATGACCCTTTTCTAGCACCTTTTACTGATGAGGTGCTAGAATAGGTTGTGGGGGAAGAATCTTACTCATTTACAGATGGATTTTCGGGGTATCACCAATTAAGGATTGCAGAAGAGGAAAAAATGAAGACCACATTTATAACAAAATGGGGATCATTTTCAAACAATGTGATGCCATTTGGCCTAAAGAACTCCCCTACAGTTTTATCCAGGATTTTGATAGCATATTTCCGAGAATTTATTCACAAGTTTATAGAAGTTTATATGGATGATTGGATGGTATACAGTCTGCTCAAGGAACATGTAGTGCTACTATGTCTGATGTTTGACAGATGTAGAGAGTCGCAGATATCGTTGAACCTCAGAAAGTGCATCTTCTGTGTACCACGTGGAATTGTTTTGGGCCACATAGTATGTTGAGAGGGATTATTGGTAGACCCAACCAAATTTGCGGTTATTGTGAACATGTTGCCACCTACGTGTGCTAAGTAGTTGCACTCCATGCTAGGGAACATAGGGTACTATCACAGGTTTATCAAAAGATATGAAAATATCACTGCACCGCCGGAAAATATACTAAATAAGGTCGAAGTGTTCCAATGGAATCCAAAATGTGATAAAGCGTTCAATACCCTAAAATAGAAGCTCATCACAACACCTATTCTGATATTTCCAAATTAGGAAAATGAATTTCACATCCATGTAAATGCTTCAGGTATTTCCTTGGGAGCTATCTTACCGCAACCAGGAGATGGAGCCATGGATCATCCTATCTATTTTGCGAGCATAAAGTTGTCGCAAGCTGAGAGAAACAACTATACAATGACAGAAAGGGAGGTTTTATCTATGATTTACGCTTTGCATAAGTTTAGACATTATTTTTTAGGTTCTCACTTTAAGTTCCTTACTGATCATCTTGCATTAAAATATCTAGTTAACAAACCTCTATTGAAAGGGAGAATTTGTAGATGGTTTCTACTGTTTCAGGAATTTTCTTTTGAAGTGATCATTAAGCCTGGAAGATGTAATGTAAGGCCTGATCACGTATCTAGATTAGAGTCAGGGGAAAGTGGCAGAGCAATCGATGATTATCTCCCAGATGCAGACCTGTTTCGGGTTGAGGCCATACCAGAATACTTGGAAGACATAGTAGTATTCTTAATTAAAGGGGCCTGCATAGAAACATACTATGCAACACAGAAACTCCATATGGTGGTTAGATCAACGGACTATCAATTGATTGCAGGGAAATTGTATAAATTGGGACTCGATAATATCCTCAGGATATGTGTCTTGGATCATGAAAGACAATATATATTTTGGGAGTGCCACAGTGGAGTTGTGGTAGGTCATGTGGAAGGAAAGGCCATTGCATAGAAGGTACTCCAAGATGGACTATGTTGGGACACTCTCTTCAAGGATGCAAAGGAATATGCTAGATCATGCGATGTTTGTCAAAGATTCGGTAATCCATCACAACGAGATGAATTGCCACTTCAACTAGTTCGAGCCTTACAAGCATTTCAGAAATGGACGATTGAATTCATTGGGTTGATCAACCCCACAACTAAGAATTCAAAGGCTAGGTACATTATTACCACAACTGACTACATTACACATTGGGTTAAGGCAACAGTTGTTCAGGATTGTTCGACCAATACTGCTACTAGGTTCATTTTTAAAAATATTATCACTCGATGTGGATGTCCTAGGAGTCTGAACGGTGATCAGGGAGATCATTTTATTAGTAGTACCATATAAAATCTTACAATGGAGTTCTTGATCCAAAATCATAAAAGTATCCCCTACCAATATCAAGACAATGGAATAGTAGAGGCGTTTAACAAGATTCTGGAGAGAGGGTTAACGAAGGTTTGTTGTGAAAACAGGGAAGATTGGGATGACAGAGTTCCAATAGTTTTATGGGATTACAGGACAACCACAAAGAAACTCCACAAGTACACTCCATTTCAGTTAGTTTATGGGAAAGAGGTTTTGGTGCTTGCAGAATTCATTACTCCAATTTTGTACATTGCACAGATCACACACATGTCAGAGGAAGAATTAGTTGTGTAGAGACTCATGGAGTTACAAGAACTTGGAGAGACCATGTTTTTAGCAGACTTCCATCAGTCAGTTGAGAAAGCAAGGCAGAAATATTAGCATGACAAACACATTAAGACTAAAGTATTTGTGGAAGGAGACAAATTCCTACTCTATGAAAATCAGTACCAGAAGCATCCACGCAAGTTGCGCATGCATTGGTTGGGACCATTTATAGTTGTGGAGATCTGACCTTCTGGACCAGTTTGACTTGCGCAATTAGATGGTATGATGTGGCCAGGATGGGTGAATGGTGCTCGCCTGAAATCCTATATGTCTCATAACTGAGCTAAAATACTATTGCTCTAGTTCGAAGGAGCGTGTATTAGTCATATTTGAGTTTTTCTGCAATTTTTGTAAATTCAGTTAATAAAGTCGACGTGTGCAGTGTTGCACCGTGACATGTAGTTCATTTATTTTTCTGTCTAAGTGTTGTTTGATGCAGAATTGCTTAATCATTAGCGTAGGATCAGAAGCATCAAGAACCTATTAATGACAGTCATTAATATGACAGGGACCCCTTTGTGGTTGGAGGGAGAGAGAATTTGAACGCAATCTAAGTTCATGTGCCACATGAGCCCAATCCAATCATAACCTTTATTACTACTATAGTACCCTGTCTGAATTCGATTAAGCCATAATGTCACAATACGCAAAGATTCCATCGGTATTCACATCGAGATTCTCATCTGTCAAATGGTAAGGTCTAAAATTGGCCACGTCCCTGTTCAACTTGAACAATAAATGCCAGAATCGCCCAATAGGATTTACCCCGTTAACTAGTCTCATCAAACAACTCAGATCCAAGTTGCGTCTATAGGGTAATGATGAATAACAATTATTACTGAACTTTCCAATTAATCCCGATTATAAGGCTCTAAGAACTCGTTGTAGGATGCATTGTTTCACAGAATGAACTTAGCAATTTACGAATTTTGTAGAGTGAGAAATCCTGTGTAATACCTCGACCATTAGTCATGATCCCTAATCCTTGTTTCTCTTGTCCAAATTATTGATAGTTCAGACTGACCATGCTGAGAGCTATAGGGAGACAAAGCGTCGTTTCCAAGGATACAGTACCAGATGATCCCTACGACCCCTGAGTTGAGGTCATGGGTGACCTCAAGGGGAAGGTGGAGCAATTTAAGCTCCTTGACCTCGACTTAACATACCAAGTCTTTTTCCCCCAGATGAACATATCTGTTTTCTGGAGTGTCTCTCCAGACAAGTTGGGAGGCATGTAGTTTCTGCCAAATCCCGAGTTTATTAATTTGTTCAACTCAACCATCATGAACCTCAGGGACTTACTAGTGTTCGGTACCACTGGCGAAGTTGCGAGGTGTACCAAGTTCCTAATCAGCGGGGTACATGATAGAAGTTTTTGGTTGGATAGGAGATATCCAATCCAGGCAGAAGACATCCACCAGCTTACTGGACTATCCCTTGAGGGTGAGGACATGTCCACAGGGTTCCAGGGTCCCAGCAAGCACAACAATAAGAAGGGGGATCCCAAACTATACGAAAGGTTTTACACACAGAGGGGCAGGCACACAGCCAAGATCGACCCCATACTACTCGAGAAGGTCAAGAATGGTTGATACATCATAGATAGAAAATTCATGAGTTCCTACTACAAAGGAGAATGCACATTGGATGCTTTATCAGTGGAATATGTTTTCACCAATGGCATTGTCTTCAACTGGTGTAGCTACCTGTTGGAGGAACTCCTTGTGGCCTACGAGGAAACCCAAGAGAAAGGTGGTACTTTCACCTATGGATACTTGTTTCTTGCATTTGCAATTATCAAGTGGATGCCACTCATTGGAAGAGTGTTGACACTAGCAGATAAGGGGTGCTTATAAAAAATGTTTGAACCCTGGCATTCAAGGGAGGACTCGGAGAACACCACCTTCAACAACACGACGTTCTCCAAGTGGTACAATGGGCTAATTGATGCAACACAGAGGTTTCACTATCCACAGGAGTTGCTTAACTGTAATACAAGGAACATAGCATTCAACATGAACCGACACCATAAATTTGTGTGGCTGAGGTATGCCAATATGGAGGAATTCCACTCGCGGATGTTGTCGTTCTATTTGGACAAAGAGGCCTTCGACAAGGAGGTGATGTTGTGGCCTGGAGTCAAATGCAACCCATGCAAGTTGAGGATGCACTATGTTTTTCCCATCGAGCTACTGAAGAAGAAAGGATAGGAAGCAGGGGTAGGACCGAGTTCTGACAAAGAGGTACAAAAGAAAGCATCTCCAGTACAGACAAACTCAGAATAAGAGAAAGAGACACAACCATTAGAGTGCAAGAAGAGGGAATTTCCGGTGTTCCTGCAACTTCTAGAGCAAGTTGTGTTGACAGGTAAGGATGTTAACAAAATCCTTAGTGTTGTGTTAATTACAAAGCTAATGGCTAAGAAACTCAGGATGAGGATCTCGCCGAGAAAGTTTCTAAACCCCCAACCCATATCATCCATTGTCCCCCTCACTCGCTCAGCAACTCGAGCAACCCACATCATACATATCCAGGATGACCCTCATCCCGACACCAATCCATCCACCATCATCACTGAGAAGCCACCATCACCACCACAAACCCAGTCACCACCTCCATAAATAAACAGCCTACCCCAAACCACTGATCCAGAACCCATGCAGCTTGATCCCAGAGAAATACCCAAGCAGAGGCCATAAATCCTTGGTCCAAACCGAGAGATACCCGAGCAGAGACCAGAACTTCCTGGTCAAAATCCAGAAGTATCTAAGTAGAGGTTACAATTGATTGGACAGAACCTTGAAGCCTAAGACTAGAAGATCATACCTTTTTTGCTGCATAAGGACACTATGTCTTCAACGAATATGCAAATGGTAGAAAAGCCACAAGTTTGATGTCCCCAACAAACTTCCTCAACAACCAAGGTTGAGGGTGCCATGGGAAGTGAAACTCCGGAAGAAGAGGCACATAAATAGGTGGAGATACCAGAGGTTTATAAGGAACCCGAGATGACTCCAGGACAAATCGCAACGTCAGTGCAGGAATAGATGGAGCTAGTTCTCCAAAACCCTTAGCAGTGCGCAGAGTTGTTGCAACTTTGTCTGGCCAGAACAAAATTTCTAACGCTCCTTCCATCAAAATTGAGGTTGAGCCTTATGCGAGGACCATCTACATGAGAGGAGGAGGTAGAGACTCCCTCAAAGCACTCAACAACCAATGGACTTCCACTTCATGCCCGAGAACCTAGGGATGCCACCCCTTCTTTCGTTGACCTTGCACAGTGGTTAGCAACGCAGCTAGTTGGAATTATTAGAGCCTCAACTGATCAACTAGAGTAGAGGCTCTAACAAGATGAAAGGTCTGTAGAGTTTGCAAGGGAGTAAGTGATCCTTGCTCAATCATGTAGAAAATAGGAAGAACACACCAAGATCCAGGTGGAGCACAGACTGGAAAGAGTTCAGGAGAAGCTTATTGAAGCTTGGCCGGAAATACAAAAGGTTGCACCCCAACTACTAGAATCTAGCGATGCAGGAGAGCCTGAGAATCAGATTGAATTAGTCCAAGGAGCATGGTCACGTAGAACATATGGAAGTGTAGTTGTGGAAGATTCAGCAAGAAGTAGAGAAGTAGCCTCGGAAGTTGTAGGAGAAGATGGAGAAAATAGTGCTATAAGGAAACAATGCTCGAGAAGCACTACACAAGCGCACAGCTGAGTGCACAAAGATATTCTAAGAAGTCGACGATTGGATGGGAATTATATCTAGGTGCAACTAGACTCTAGAGGATGTGCACACGTGAATACAATTGTTGAATGAGGAAGTTTTGATTACTATGGATCCGTTGGAGAAACAACAGAAGTTTGATCAAATTCAGAAAGTGGATAATGAGTTGAACACTCTTTTTGAGGCGCAGTCCATAGCCAAGAAGGAGTTGTGCGAATTTCGACCTGTCATTCAAACAACATACATGAAAATGCTTCAGTTGTATGCAACAAAAGATTCTGAATGGAACTCTTTGGTTTCATCCAAGCCCAAGGAATGTATCACAGATGTGACCCAATAGTTCGTCGTTGAGGCCTCACTCCTTGCCGGGAAATGGTAGGATAAAGTTGGTTGCTTTCAGGAAGTCAAGAAGTGGGCCTTAGAGTTGGTCCTAGATTTGGGCCCTTCATTTGAAGAGGTAGAGAAAGATAAATCACAATCAAAAGAGGATAGTAAAGAGGAAAAGGAGGACAAGGGAAAGCAACAATTAGTCCTAGAAGTTGCGAAAGAGCCAAGTACTTTACTCAAGGGTGAGTCAAAGCTTGTGGTCAGAACCTATTGGGACCTTCATTTTTTGATTTGAAGTTGTGCAAGAAGGAATACAGTCCCATTTTTGGTTTATCATGAGTTGCACAAGATACATAAGAAGCTATACAGTGGAGCGAGGAAAAGTAACAGAAATCGGTTGTAGAAAAGGAAAACGCAACGCTAGTAAGGAAAAAGTAGTTGGAACAGAACAAGAAAGCATGCGAGCCCAAATCCAAAAGATCCCAATCAACTTATATATATATGAGATTTATATGATTGTAAAAGGGTTCTTCTTGTTTTTGTTTATTGTCGATAGGTTGGGATTTTTTTGTTGTTAGCCAGATGTTGTTGGGTTTTAGTTGAGAAAAGGTTCTATAAATGAAATCTATATACAGTTTTGGGTAGATAGATCTATGTGACATGAGTCCAGAGCCAGAACTCTGTAACAGAGTATTAATTTGTATCTCTGAGGTTGTATCTAATAAATTATGATGATAATATATAAAGAAGGATCCAAAATTTTGAAATATGATGCATCATTATGTGTTTATGCTTATGAATTGTATATTTACAGTACTCCTTTGTGTTTTATAAGCTCAATATGATGTCTCTGTGTATAAATAATTTCAGCAACTTAAGTATCTTTAGTTCCTATGTGTATGAGCTCTGACCTATTTTGTAGTTAGCTTGTCTTGCGCAAGATTATGGTGAATCTTGAAAGTTTGGGGAACCCACCTAAGTATTCTCCTTTCCCTTCCCTATCCTTCTGTCTTGGTTGCGCTTCGGGTGAGACTTATTCTCTTCGGAGGAGATGAAAATTCCAACGCTCTAGACTACACGGTACCTTTTGTTGGTAACCTGGGAAGGACCCTGGTCTGATCAATTCCATGCCAACAACCTTCATCAACAATAGTACGCTTGATGGTACACTTCAAGTAACCCACATGGATTTGGAATGCCACATGGGAAGGCAAGCGACGTTTCACATCTGTGACGTCAAACTTGATAACTTTCAAGCCACAAGGATCTAGAGCTCCTAACACAGATAGCAAGGCATTCCTTTGTGAATGACACATCTGGACTACCTCCAGATCCGACATCACACAAGGGGTTTGACCCAGGTCCTCAACAGTAGAGTAATTATGGGTGGCTCTAGCATTAGGTTTGTGGGTAGAGCACTTGAGTACTCCTTTCGGAATACGAGGCGGGGGCTCTAGTTTTTCAATCTATAAGGGCATCTCTAGAGGAGGGGGAGACTCTAGACCAGGTACAGACTATGGATAACTGTAATCGCGAGATCGAGTGGCTACATTAACCTCATATTTAACCATATTGATGCATAAAAATTCATCATCTTGCATCGGTGGGTTTTGACTCCCACCCACCACATTTCCAGCATTCAAGGAGCTCGAGGCCATGTGTTGGTTATGTGGAAAATTATTAGTCATCATGGCAGGTTGTAGATATAAAATCCTCATAGATTCTGCAAGTTTGGGGCATAAATGAGTAAGGTGATCATTTGTACAAAGATTACAGGGAAATTTCACCTTCCACCTTTCTTTCTTGCCCTCACCAACATTATTATTCGTATTGTCATTATTACCATTGTCCTTGGGTTTATTATTTTTCCCACCCTTATGATTATTATAATATCCTTTCTTATTATTCCCTCCTGGTTTCGGGTTACCATTCGGGGTGGTTGACGATTGCACAGAATGTACATCTATCGACTGAGTGGGATTGGAGGATACAAATGAAGTTGGCCCTCCTACAGACTAGTTTAGATACAACTCTCTCAAATGGCTTGTCACTGAGTCTGCGGATTTCACATTGCTAGAGCCTACAATGCCATCGGAAAGAGGCCTGAGCTTTTATCTAGGGTCATAATTTGACCTCGGTGCATCTGGAAGAATATCGTATAGCATCCTAGACTGAGCATATCTAAGGTCTAACTGTTGGGCTTTGAAAATTGCTTCTTCATCAGATGTAACTTCAGATGTAGAAACATCCTTCAAAATATAAGGCTCTAGAGAATTAAGTAACCACTATAGTAGGAATTTTGCGGGTATGTAGGTCTTGATCAACCTCTTCCGTCTATGCCACTCCTAGATGTGATCTAGGATATGAGTGGCTTTGTCCTGGCATAAGGCTAATAGAATTTCTAAGCCAAAATCGTAACGAACCAAAAATTGGAAGTGTTTGAGGAAGAATAAGACCATCTGATTGAAGATCCTGTATGCCCCCCTAGGTAGCTCGATATACCATTTCATAGAAACCCCCATGAGGTTGTGTTGAAACAATATTAACTGAACATAATCGTCGTTAAGGGAATTCGAAGAGCACCACAGGTGAAAATTAGTAACGTGATCACCAGGATCTTCACCATTCTTGAATTCAAATTTTGTAATATCCGAAGGAAGCTTGGTGGGCATGGGGGGGCATGTCAGATCATGACACACGGGATCTTTTATTAACTTAAACAAGTCTAGTAGATTGTGCATGTCTATAAAAGGGAGACGGGGTTGTGGTATTTTTCCCCAAGCTCCCTGGAAATATTGTGGTTGGGGAATTGCAGCCCATCCAGGGTTCTGGTAAGCACCATGGCCCTGTTTGGGATTGTAAGACCCTCCTCTGGACTGAATCATAAGGGGTTTATTGGGCACCATTCCAGTAGGAATTTTCTAATGAGGGTTATAAAAAATACCCCGAGCCAGAGTGGCTCCGGGTTGGGGGTTTCCCAAGGTGTGAAAATGACCTCCTTTGGGTGTGAATCTGGAGGATAAAGGTGGATTCTTCATGCCAAATGTGTTGGTGAGAATCGACACATAGGAGGTGGGTGTAAAGGACAGACCATAAGCAATAGTTTGTCCACCAGGTTGGTTACTCTATCCATAAGTAACAGGATTAGACCCATGGTTAAAAGGAGGAATGTCTCCAATGGTAGGAGTCGTTTGAGGAACATGAGTACCACCAAACGAGAATGGAGTATGTGGAGGATTTGTTCCCCTAAGTCCAATGTTAGCATTTCTTCCAGCCGCTGGAATGGAGTTTGAAAATTGCGATGTGAAATTCGACATACCATAGGAAAAAGGACTAGAGGCCATAGGGATGGAATTAACATTATAGCCTGGTGAGTGACCAAGAGACCTAAAAGGGTTTGTGGCTATAGGTTGAGTATTCACTATAGGACAAGCAGAGGTGATGATAGGCACCTCTAGCACTACAGCCATTGTGGTTGAAGGTATCGAAGGGGTACTATTATCTATAGTAGGTATGGGAGTCAAAGGACCCCTAGTATCTTGATGACTTGATTCATTACTCATCCTTGTATGATCACAAGTATGAAAAGTGGAGGTGCATGTACCATGTTTGATAACTCTATGCCTTTTAGAAGGAAAAGAGTCAAAATGTGGTGGTAACTGTAACAAGCGGTGAAACCTGCGGGGAAGTTGGTCTGGCTCCATGACGAGTCAAGACTCGAGATATAAAAAACAAATCCTAAGGCCAACTAGTAATCAAAGAGCACACCAAAAATAATCAAATGACCAATATGCACACAAACAGGATAAAGTGGCTGAAAGGGGTCTCCCTCTCTAAAGTAGGTATGCCTCACCCAAGAGGGGCCTGAGACTCCTCTGCTAAATATCATAGGTATCAGAATCAATTACAAGGGCTCTCATGGGCTTAAAAACCAATCGGTCAGATCCTCCCAAAGAGGTAATCCTCCATAAAGGTTGTGTGATATCTGACCCATGGTACCTATAGAATAACCCCTGCAAGTAACCTATGTGGTACCTAAGTCAAGAAACTAAGCAACCATGGTATAAACAATGCACAGGCGAACAATCATAAGTCATGTCCACCGTATGGGTAGGGTAACAAAGCTAGAAACCTTGAAAGCACCGCCTCTCGTAGAGGTAAGGGTACTAGCAAGATCCCCATATACAAATAGATCCCATAAATATATCTGACGCTAAGAAGGTATCGAGGGGATATCCCTTCAGCCAACCTCAAGCAACCTCGTTCTTAACTCTGGTGTAAGAGGAGCCTCCTGATATTGCTGATTATACAATGGATTTCTCCTCCCTTAGTCAGACACATATGTTGATTTAATAGCCTTGGAGAAGTTTACTCACAAAATCCTATTCCAAGGCTCTAAATCCTAAGCTAGTTTGTGCACCCTAGAAAAATAAAATTGTCAATAATCAATTTTAAATTATATCGTTACTTTTAGTGGCCTTGATTACTCAAAAAGTTTTGGTCGTGAAACTAGTGATGTTATGACTTAGCAAGTAAAATAAATGAATATGAATACAATACAAAGTCCTAACTTCAATTTCCAATAAATGATATGCTTTTCAAAATGCAATTCTCAATTCAGTTCTGCAATTTTAAATAAAATGCAATCTTTCTTTACATGTACTAAGATAAATGATAAGGACTCTAAAGATCAAAATGCAAACAATGTAAAATGCCTAATATTTTTGTATTTTCAATATAATAGAATGAAAATGCAAGGACTGAACAACAACTTGATACAAAAACTCTATTGTGTGTAAACAAATACAAACCAAGTAGGATATCAAGAAGAAAAACACCCATCCCAAGATGCAAGGACAATCAAAATGAAAAGGATGATGAGAAAGGCACCACCCAAAAATTCAACCAATGAAAGGTTTCCTGTCATTCCAAAGACACTTAACAGTCATAAAAGAGACCCGAGAAGACTCAACAATCATCAAAATCTACCCAAAAACCATCAAACCCAGCAACCAAGAAACAAAGGGTGATTTATGAAATTGTTCAAGGGAAAAGCGCGTATATACACTTCTTGCAGAAGGACAACATGTGTATGTACGCGACTGTCTGGAAAAAACCCGCATATATGTGTCAAAACACATCCAAGCTAAGGAGAGGGCTAAGAAACTCCGATTCAAAGTGAATAGAGGTTGTCAAGAAATCATATGACAAGAAATTCAATATAAACGAGAGCAATCTAAGGATAAAAACACTCCAAACCCCGAAAACAAATATTTTATCCCTAGTATGGTCGCCAATTTTGTTACAAGGAAAATATCTCTATGGCTAGGGATATACCACAACAAACGGAAATGACTGTAGAAATCAACTTTAATATCAGGCATGCTATATAAAAAAATATGCTAGCAAGACAAGATAAAAGGCCTACCTCGTCCAGACGTTCGATGAAGTCCACCGTTGAGCACTTAACTCAAAGAAATACACCTGCAACTAGTCCTCAACAACCAAGAAACACAAGAATATGGTGATAATATATAATGTTATCACATTCAATAGCATAATCCATCAATATTCATAACAAATACGACCATGGAATAACAATTCAAATATTCTCAAGATATTAATTGGACGAGAAAAGAGTATTTCTATTAAAATGTAATCAGTAAAAGTGAATGAATTACAAACTTATGTGTCGGCACGATTCGGAACCCAGAAACTAAGTTCCTTCCTGTTGGTCCTCCACCAAAGGCAATCTCATATAAGAGAGACAATGAGGTTCTCAATCAATTAGGGAAGAGCTTGGGGGATGAACAATGTGTTCATACTTAAAGGAAAAAGTGATGCAGACTCAATATGAAGTGAATAATTTCTCTATAGTAACTTTTCTCTCAAAGTTGAATTCTTCTCTTCTTTTCCATAGCTTGGATTTGGCCCATTTGTATCCTTCAAGTGGAATTGAAGGTTCAAGTCAGAACGTTTCCAGTATATGGAAGGCCAAGGATCATAGATCTCATGATGTGACATGGAAACCCGACACCATTTTTTAATTTTGGGCACAAATCTCGATGTATGTGGGATGTAGTGGTGCAATCCGCATATACGCATGTTGTATAGTTGTTAGGGCATGTATATGTGGAAAAATAATGTTTTTAGCTCTGGGATTTACAAAAATGGACTTTAAGTCTGCATAGGGAAATGGAAAAAGGCCCTTTGTGCAAGTTTGCATAGGGTGAGGCAAATCTTTCTAAAACAACGGAAACTAGTTCCAAGACCAAAGGAAAAAATTTTGATTGTGAAAAAATGGGTCTTCAGAAACAAGTTAAACAAAGATGGACAAGTAACCAGAAACAAAGAAAGACTAGTGTGTAAAGGATATGCTCAAGTTGACGGAATAGATTTTGAAGAAACCTTTTCTCCTGTGACTAGAATGGAAGCAATAAGAATTTTCTTAGCTTATGCATGCTCCAAAAGGATCAAAGTGTATTATATGGATGAAAAATCAGTTTTTCTAAATGGAGAATTAGAAGAAGAAGTCTACATAGAAAAAACAGAAGGGTTTCTACTATCAGAAAAGGAAGACTATGTTTGCAAATTGAAGAAATATCTGTATGGACTTAAGCAAGATCTAAGATATTGGTAATTAATATTGGATAGGTACTTACAACAACAAGGATTCAGAAGGGGAAATGCATACAATAACCTCTACATAAAAGTGGATCAAGGCAGTGTGATTATTATTGAAGTGTATGTTGATGACATCATCTTTGGAAGTAATGATGATAGATTGAGTTAGAGGTTTTCCAAGGATATGCATAATGAATTTGAAATGTCCCTACTTGGGGAGTTGAGTTTCTTCTTGGGACTTTAGATATCTCAGCTAGATGAAGGCATTTTCATTTACCAAACCAAGTACATCAAGGAAATGTTAAATAATTTCAAAATAGAAGACTATAATACCGTGAGTACTCATATGGTTATCGATTGCAAGTTGAGAAAATATGATGAATATAAAGAAGCAGACCAAAGAAACTATAGATCGAGGATTCATAGTCTACTCTATGTGACATCTTCAAGACCAGATGTAATGCAAGCAGTTGGACAGGTTGCAAGATTTCAAGTGGCACCAAAGGAAACCCATGTTCTAGCAGTGAAAAGGATCTTCAGATTGTTGGGTATGTGTTATATTATTTGCATGTGTGTGTGTGTGGGTGCGTCAGATACGACGACTACGTATGACGATCCCTTCACCTAGATTTTTGCTATTTTTAGCGTATTTTGCTATTTTTAGCTGATTTGTAAATTAATCCTGGATTAAGGGATTAGGGTTTTGGTATCTACGGAATACCTAAAAACATTGTATATATTGTATGGCGAATGGTGATATAATGAAAAAGAAAGGTTTTCCCGGTTGAGGGTTTCCGGTAAAGATCTCTGTGTATGAGCCATTGATTAATTTCTGTATTGTTTAAGAATATATATGCATTGCTTTACTTCACAGGTTTAAAACTTACATGTGGTATCAGAGCACGTTTTTGGCTTCAGAGGGACGCCTTTGTTGCTGAGGGTTTGGCTCGGTCTTGACAGATCAAGTTTATCTTGGGTCTGTGA
>ML814668.1:0-19964 GCA_009831015.1 Picea engelmannii
TTTGGGTTTCCACGTAAAACACTGGTGTACTGTGTATGTGTATGATTGTTCATTTGTTCATTGCTTATTTACTCTACAGTTATTGGATAATAATGATTCATTGATATAACACTTGGATTATATGGTTAAATTGCTCTATTACTAATTCACCCCCCCTCTCAGTAATCCAACACCTGCATGCCGACCGTCAACTAGCAACAACCACATTTATGTAAAAAGTGGTTGATATACGCCGATCGGCGCCATTAATTAAAAAAAAATGAAAAATGGCGCCGATCGACATATATCAACCACTTTTTACATAAATGTGGTTGTTGCTAGTTAAAAGACTAATTAAACCATCGATTCCAATAGGGGGGGCGCCTATCGGCATAAAAATCAATTATACAATGCCATTTGTAATATGTTCTTTAATGTTTTAGTAGTTATTTTTACATTATTGTTGAGCCAATAATTCGTCTTTAAATCCAATTCAACTAACATCCACATTGCACCATTTGTTTCGAGTCCCTTCTCTTCTTGTTGCTTTCTAATGAGTTCATTTGCACCGTAGACCTCTTGGGTAATTTTCGAAGCTATATCATTGGCTCATGACATGGTATCTTTGTATGTAAGAAAGGTTGATCCAATTTGTATGGATCTTCTTCACTTATTTGTTATGCATAATGTTTATTATACGTTGCACTTTGAAACAAGTTTGATCATGATTTTAGAAATATTTTATAAATCTACGGAGAAGGATTCAATATCATAACATTTTTTTTTGAAAACTATTTAATATTTTAATATAAAATATTTAGGATTCAATACCACAACATTTTTTTTTAGAAAACTATTTAATATTTTTCCACAACATTTTTTTAAGAAAACTATTTAATATTTTTTTAAAAACTATTTATAGGGAAGGGTATATTTCCTAGACTTCATCACGACTTTGGAAATTATTTATACATTAATACCAACGGAATAACATGAAACTGAGATTGATGCTTTGGAAACATGGCTAAAAGAATGTATATTGAAAGGGTGTTATGTTCATTCTTTATTTTAGAAATGTCTTGGATATGGAAATGAGTGTAAGTCCATAATG
The DNA here is from genome assembly GCA_009831015.1 of Picea engelmannii. Classification (NCBI taxonomy): domain Eukaryota; kingdom Viridiplantae; phylum Streptophyta; class Pinopsida; order Pinales; family Pinaceae; genus Picea; species Picea engelmannii. Next base: position 1,091 of record ML814668.1, read on the forward strand.
AAGACTGGTCTTACGGTCTGGTCCTTTTATAATATTGTTTTACTTCCCGATGCATGACGGTTCACTCTTGCTTGGCCAAAAGGTCCCAACGAATATATATATATATATATATATATATATATATATAAGAGGATCGAAAACAAACTACGTCTTAATACCCGAGGCCAAAGATAGCAGGAGATAATAAGGAGACACTCGACCCATTAATCTTAGTAAGTCAGAAGGCTACTTAAACTGGGTCTTGATCCGAGTATTATAAGAAGTTTCAGACTATGCCTTTCGAACGAGAAGGGATAGGGCTATTGAACAACTGTCTCCGGCTTTCCTACATCTGTTGAATGGGAATAATCGTACGAAAGGAACAAAAAATGAATATGCCAATCAAGAAAGAAAATGATTTCTTCTTTGACAATGAATCAAGTCCCTCTCAGAAACTTGAAAACCAACCCAAATGCATGGTCCAATGCCCCTTACTTTATTTATGCCTCCCCCTCCTATGATCGGCACGACAGGTAATGTTCTCATTCTCCATCCTGAATCTTGTTTCTTTTGATGCTCAACGCAGAGATCGAGGCATCCATTTCTAAAATTCTCTCTAGTTAATACATTGATAATCTCGAGGCCTGACGAGTATTTTACTTGGGTTTTTATAAATATTGGCTCGATATTACTTCCATCAGAGAAGATTTGCTTTGTCATTACAGCGTATGTTTCCTCACCTCCCCTTTGATTTCCTAATCCCATGAGGCTAACGCAAGCGTATGAAATCCTGAATGTCATCCAAGAATGATCCACCCCACCTACCCAGTGCATGCTACGCACATAGACTACGGGGCAATCCTGCCAAGCTAGATGGGATCGAATGGCTTCCTACCTGCCATCAGATTGAATGCTTCCACTACTACATCTTGCGAGGGAATGCTATCAGAAAGACATCAGATCTACACCGAATACAACCAGGGGAGGCTACCCTTCCTACCTTTCGATTGAATCCAGACACTACACACACATCGCCAGGCATTGAATACATGCATAAGAAAGATACTACACAATCACTCCAGCCATGAAAAAACAATACATGGGATTGATAGACAAGAAATCTTGGCACCTATGCTTCTACCAAACATGGGAAAGAATGCCGACTAACAAGAAAGCAGTGGAGGGTATGCTATCAAGCATGGGATTCACATCAATGCAAGGATCGAATACAGTCAATGCAGACAGAGCAAGGGAGATACCTCCCATCAAAGACTGATACTAGCAATGCACAGAGAGATACATTCCATCCATCCAATGCAATCCTTCCATCCAGAGACATAGACAGTATAGGATAGGGAAGGATGTAACGAACGAAGGCATCAAGACATCCGCCCTCCCATACTTCCACCCACAGTGAGGCCTCCCTCTACTTCTGAGGCTTGCTTAGTGCTTATCAACTTCCTTCAAGCTCCGTTCTTCCTGGCATTGCTGTAGGAGGGCATCGACTCACAGGGGGCGACCCTTCCATAGCTTCCAGTTCATTGTCGAATCTTCAAAGTTGATGTTACCTTTCCCAGGGAGGGTATCTTGGTACCGAAGGAGGTGTGTGTTGTTCGTTCCCATTGATGGGTTTCTTTCCCTCCCCCCCTAAGCTCCATTTAGAAGGGGTTAATTCATTCCCCCCATTCTTGATGATATTAAGGTGTTGACCCACCCCCATTCTCACCTTGTTAAGAGCATGTGTCCTTCCTTAAAGATGAGATCTTTTAAAAATATCTATCTCTGAGCACTCAAGCTTCTTAGATAATCATATCAGAGTTAGAACTCAAGCTAGAGGGTGTTTATTGATTTATTCCTTCTCTTTATCCAGAGTGTTAGGTAGTTTCATTCAAGCCCAACCACCTCTAGTTCATTCATCAAAAGTTTCAAATGTATATCCAATCCAGGCATCAAAGGGACATCATCCCCAACCACTAAGGTATATCCTCCTAAAGGGTGTAAGCGGCGTATGTAGGTCAATGATATCAGTGCTCGAGTCAAGTGATTGAAAATCTAGTGTGTCTAGTTTAAGGTTGGTAAGGTATAATTTTAGGTAGAATCTCTAAAAATGTGTTATTCTATGAGTTGAGTTGTTAGTTCGAACACTTGACATCTCATCCACTCCTATTAATCATCACCATTTAAAAAAGTAAGGTCAAAGGTCCTCCATTCTAATTGATCAAAATGTTGTAGAGAACATTGTTCTGAGTGTAAGGAACTATTCTCTCCTATTTTAAGGATATCGAACTATTGGTAAGATACTCTGTTGTTTTTTATGAGAATGAAAGAATATAAAATTAGATTGCGTGGTTTTCATAGGCTTCTAAGATGATCTTATATATCTCTATGATCTTTAGAAGATTGATGGTTGTACTTGTGAGGTTGGGAAGGCCTTCGCTTTCTTATTACTTGTATTTGGATGGGTAAGTGCAACAAGTTCATGGCTGAAAAAGTGGGAAGCCATGGAGTAGGAATGCACACTGGAAACAACACATGGGATTTTTTAGGAATGCGCACGTTTCTAAAGCTTAGGTTTGGAGGCGACCGAACCTCCATGAGGAATTCCACGTAGGTTTAGTGGAAATAATGCATGTGCGCTCTTAGGAATGCACAATGATATTTTTTTAAAAGAGGTTGCCAACACAATTTATGGTCATTGTGCACAAACCGCACTCACATTTATACTCTTATTGAGAGAATTGAGGAGCTAGAGAGGAGCTAGAGAGGGAGGATCTTGTCCATTCATGTTTAATTTATCATATTTTAACTCAATTTAGTCATTTCCAATTTATGTTTTTGCTTCCAAGAATTAAAAAAAAAAATGTAATTTTGTATTTTAATTCAAAAACTAACGTAATTTAGATGCCATGGATTTTAAATAGCAACATATATAATATAATGGAACCCTGAGACAATTTAAACCACTCAGAAGAAAACAAAGAAGATAAAAACCCCAACCCACCATAACCACCCAATGTAAACACTCAAATTGAAGAGGGGTTGGCTATATTAAGAACCCTTGAGGAACAATTAAGGGACAATAGAGAGCCTAACATAGTCTCCTTGGCCACTTCTTTGGACATCATTGTGAATTCCATTGCAAGTGCCCAAGGGAAATTGACCTCTATTTATGATTATAGAGCAAGAATGTATGAGTACTACAACACTGGTTTGGACAGAAACCAAGTGAAAGAGTTGGGCATTTCAAAACCATAAATATTGTTTATTTTTAGGGATCCTAGAACCGGACAAGAACTACCATTGAACAAGAAATGCATCTCCATTGACGGGTGCATCCATCCCCATATTAGTCAAAATTGGATGGATAGGTGGTATATGGTTTTTGATAAACCTCCCTGCAATAACATGGAGGTGCCATTATATTTTATGAGAAAATTATGGGTTGAGTTTATTATGGGTAAGCATGTCAACTAATTTGACATCAAATGATTCTAGGGGGTGGGTCTAGGGTCTGTACCAGATCGAGAGAATGCCATGCATGACCTCATGTTAGGTCCTTGTCCCCCTAGGCGAAGGCCTAATCCCCCTACCTAACATCCTCATGTTGCAGAGAGCTTGCAATGGGTAAAGCTGGCCATTTCATCATTGACTCGTAGCCTAGTGCAACACGGTAGCTTTGTTGCACTATCTGTGTAGGAGGTGCTTTCCAGTGACATTGATAGAGGGGTTGGAGGTTCAACGTGCACGAAAAATTACAATGAGGAGAGGGCACATGGACATAACCGTTGTCCATATGAACCTCACATATGCTCAAGATGCAGGCATACATGCTATGGGCCTATAAAGCCCAGTGGACAACATAGCTTATGTAGGAGGTTGGTATTGTAACCCTCTTTATGTTCTTCATCGTTATATATTTATTTTACATTATGTGTATCTATATCGATATTTCATTGTATGTTGTTTTGTAGTTGTTACGTCCTAGTAGTAGACCCTATATGCCGATGGATGCATCAGTGCCTAGACCCAATAGTCATGCAATAGTAGAGGCTGCATGTTCATTGGGTGCACCTCACACTCATGTATGTGTCACATATGATAAATTCACCTTAGTTATTTATTTATTTTATGGCATACTGAATTTTTTAATATTCTCTTGTTTCTACAGGATTTGGGAGTAGGCGATGTCGAAAATTGTCAATATAGGATGGAAAAGTCACCTGCGTCACATGTATCATGTGTAGATTTAAATATTGTATAATTGTGAAATTGTTTGTGTTTATGTTTTTAAATTATACTAGTTGGTACTAATAGTTCAATTTTATTAATATGTATGTAGGTTGCAGATATATTTTCTAGCTATAGTACTTTTTCACTCCCTGGGAACTTGGACATTGCTTCTGGGTTACCTTTTTCTAGGCCTATGGAGTTTCAATCACTGGTACAGGCTATGGGTAACCATCGCAGCCCACCCCTAGCATTTCCATCGGTCGCATCGACTGAGACTGCCACAATAGAGGTTGTCTCGAAATAGGTTGTACGACCTAGTACTCCATCTTCCAGTGAATCTCCATCGAGGCCTGAGATATTCATGGTGAGATAATGCATTGATCATAATTTTTTATGTTTCATGAATTTCATTTTACGCATGTTTGTTTAATTTTATTTACTTGATCCTTGTAACTAATGCAAGGTGGCATCGCAGAGAGATTGGGGCCATGGAGGAGGGTAACACCCTCACGAATGACATTAGCATATGTGGTGAGTTGTCTTAGGTTAATTTACAAAGAATCATTTTTCATGTTTATTAATTCATTAAGAAAAAAAAACTTATAACAATGTTTATTCTTTTAGCAGTCTCTAGAGCGTCGAAGCATGCCTAGGCCTAAAACCTCTTGAGGTGCTTCCTCGAGCAAGAGAAGAAATATTGATTTCCAGGATGCTCCTAAGGGTGGTGAGGATGGAAGTGGTCAATGATTGACTAACGACTACCATTTTGTATCTAGGCCACGATAGGGATGTTTTTTTTTATGTTAGGGCACTTGTTGTCGCTTTGTATATTGGCCACGAGTTTCCATTTTGTAAAGAATAGTCAATGACTCATTAATACACTCATGCTTGTTTTTCTTATGTAGTGGATATATGTAAATTTTGTTAAACCCATCAATTATTAATAACATTTATTCAATCTTCCATGATTTCCACTATACTTATTGATTTTGATCAATAAAAGGAGAGAGTTCACATGGAAACTAGATCTTAGAACGGGTATCATTTTCCACCTAAAAATAAAGGTTTTGAGGTTACATTTATTGACACACCATAGAAAGTAATTCTATGCTACCAAAATTACTCCAGGGAGACTTGAAACCATTATTCTTTTCCCTTCACCATCTATGAGAGTTTATTTCACACTCCTAACCAATTTTTGGGTTAGAGCACACAAGGAGACAACGAACCCTCCCAAAACCAATCCCACAAACCTTTTGATGCCATGGCATTTCCATGCCATGCCTTGCCATGCCATTGTCATGTTTTTCCAAGTCATTCTATGACATGCCATTTCCAGCTGATTTCTATTTCCACGCCATTGTCATGCCTTTCCATTCCATGCCATTGCCATGCCTTGACAAGCCATGCCATGTCATTCCATTTCCATGCCTTGCCATTTCCAAGACATTTCCATGCCTTTCTATGCCATTTTCATGCCATTTCCAAGCCATGCCATGCCATGCGATGTTGGTGTCATGCCATGCCATTTCCAGTCCATTTCAATCTCTTTCCATGTGATTCCATTGCCATGAAATTTCCATGCCTTTCCAAGTCATGCCATTGCCATTGCCATCCCATGACATGCCATTTCCATGCCATTGTCATGTAGCTTCTCACGTCTTGTCATGTATTTTTCGATTTTAACCTATATAACAATAAATATAATGTTCCATAAAATTATTCAAAGAAAAAGTCAAATCAAAATGTGGATTGCAATGAAACAAGAATAAGATAAAAATAAACATTTCCATGCCATTTTCATGTCATGCCATTTCCATGCCTCGAAATTAAACCCTTGGAATACACCTTGACACCTTTTATTACATTTTTGTCATAATTTTCAGCCCTCTAGGGATTTATGTCTTGAATATTGTATGGCTGTCATGTGTCATCTTGCATTTCAACAAGAATTTGTTATCTAAACCCTACTCCCTACTTTAAGCTTGCATTTTTAGCCCCTTTCAAATAATGATCACTTTTTTTAAGGGTTGTTATATTTGTCCTTCTATTTCCTTACCTTGGCTTACCTTACCATGCCATGCCATGCCATGCATTTCCTTTGCATGTCCTGCCATGCCATGCCTTTCCTTGCCTTTCCTTGTCATGCCATTGCCATGTCTTGCCATGCCATTTTCATTCCATGCCATTGCCATGCCTTGCCATGCCATGCCATGCCTTTCCATGCCATGTCATGCCATTGCCATTCCATTTCCATGCCATGCCTTTCCATTTCCATGTCATTGCCATGCCATGCCATTTTCGTTCCATTTAAAAGCCATTCAATTTCCATGTCATTGCCTTTCCATTTCCATGCCTTTCCATTCCATTTACATTCCTAGCCATGCCATGCCATTTCCATGCCATTGTCATGCCTTTCCAAGCCATGCATGGTATGGTATGGTATGCCATGGTATGCTGAAATGCAAGATGGAACATGACAACCCTCTTATCACACAAGTTGTATATTGTGCTAAATCCCTTCACGATCACAAAATATGGACAACAAACAAAATTACAACCCACTATCACCTCAGGAAGAACTCTGGGTGACCCCCTGGGGGAAATATGGGAAAGGCCAAGGGATTCCCTAAGGGTCATGATACAAGACTTGCGATAATAAGGCCACTGGAGGTCACTAAATACTTGATGTAATAAGGTACAATCAACTAGATAATACCTCAAGTAGATTAACAACCATTTTACACACTTTCAGAAGGCTGAAATAAATGATTTCTGAAGATTATATGACAACCGCTTGGCTTTATAATTTTTTTTCTACAAAAACACTAAATAAGCACCAAATCAACAAGATGAAGATGCCAAATCAAATCTCTTTTTGATAGGTATAGAATGCATTATTCACTTGCTTAATTTGAAGGAACTATTCACTTGTAAGAATAGGGTTGTTAAGCACCATAACTCCTTATACTCTTCTAAACAACAAATATAAATCCTCAAGGTTGTAGTGGAATTCTATCCTTGATACAATACTTTAAGCACAATGACAAACAAAGAGCAAGGGTTTGATATCTTCAATGAATGAATTATAGAAAATAAACACTCTTACCACAAAACTTGATGAAGAAATTAACCAAGAGAGTGAAAGAGCATCCACCAATCACCATAGACAAGACAAATCATCCTTAAAGCATCAAACTTGCATCCAAATATCTCCCAAACCAAATTTCCTCCATTGTATGCTTAAATTCAAGATAGAACATGACAACCCTACAATATTATAGACATCAATCCCTAAAGGGATGAAAATGATGACAAAAATGTAATAAAAGGTGTAATGTATGGTATGGTATGTTATGGTATCCTTGGCATGGTATGGTATGGTATGGTATGGTATGGTATGCAAGTTAAGGAAAGTCAAGTGAAGGCATAACTTTCCTTTCCATGCCATTCCATGCCTTGCATGGCCTTGCCTTTCCTTGCCTTGCATGGTATGGTATGGTATGGTATGGTATGCCTTGCCTTGCCATGACCTTGGATGGTATGGTATGGTATGGTATGCCTTGCCTTGCCATGACCTTGCATGGTATGGTATGGTATATTTGGCATGGAATGGTATGATATGGTATGGTATGATATTCCTTTCCTTTCCATGGTATGGTATGGTATGCCTTGCCTTGCCATGGTATGTTGAAATGCAAGATGGCACATGACAACCCTACAATACTATAGACATCAAGTGCTAAAGGGATGAAAATTATGACAAAAATGTAATAAAAGGTGTAATGGTATGGTATGGTATGCCTTGCCTTGCCATGTCCTTGCATGGTATGGTATGGTATGGTATGATATGCCTTGCATTGCCATGGTATGGTATGCCTTGCCTTGCCTTGGTATGGTATTGTATGGTATGCCTTTCCATGCCCTGCCTTCACTTGCCATGTCTTGTCTATCCATACCATGCCTTTCCATACCACACCTTTCCATCCCATGCCTTTCCATGAATTTTCCATGACTTTCCATGCCTTTTCCATGACTTTCCATGCCTTAAAGGCATACCTTGCCTTTCCATCCCATGCCTTGCCATCACTTGCCATGCTTTTTCCATGCCATGCATTGCCTTTTCCATGCCATGCCTTTCCATACCATGCCATTTCTTTCCATTCTTTGCATGGTATGGTATGGTATGGTATGATACGATATGGTATTCATTGCCTTTCCATGGAATTGCATGATATGGAATGGTATGGTATGGTATGGTATGGTATTCCTTGCCATGCCATGCCTTGCCTTGCCTTGACTTCACTTTCCATGTCTTGTCTATCCATACCATGCCTTGTCATCCCATTCCTTGCCATGCCTTTTCCATCACTTACCATGCCTTTTACATGCCATGACTTTTCCACTTTCCATGCCTTTTCCATGCCATGCCTTTCCATACCATACCATGCTATTCCATACCATCCCATGCCATGCCTTGCCTTCATTTTCCATGACTTTCCTTTTCCATGCCATGCTTTTCCATACCATGTCTTGCCTTGCATTCACTTGTCATGAAAATATCAAGGTTATAACATAGGCTCTCTTTATTCAAATATCTAAGGTATCATATATTTTTCAAATATGGATTATCATAATTAATAGGATTTACCAAGACCAACATGTTGCATTTCCATACCAACATGTTCTTGAATGGCTTGAGGAGGCGAGTTTCAACTCACGATAAAAATCAAACTGGGAATCAGATGGGCAAACCGTCGATTGAATTGGATCCAGAGCATTGGGTTTCAACTAGTGGGGCCCCTTCGTTGTCATTTCTTCCTCCGGAAAACCGTTTGTTGGAGTATCTTTGGCATTACGGTTTTTCTCAGTGAGACATAGTGCACTTTATGAAGAGGAGGTCGATTTTCAATAACACTATATCGAGTATTCATGGGTAGTGTAGTCACGTGGGCCTTGACCAAACAGACTTGCGAGAGCTTACATAACTCCATTATGCCCCTCAGTTTGGATTTTATGCCCCCAGACCAAATTGGTCACATGTTCTTGAATGGATTGAGGACGCGAGTAGCAACTCGCAATAAAATTGAAACCGAGACTTGGATGGGTGAATCGTCAGTTGCATTGGATCCAGAACATTGGGTTTTAGCTAGTGGTGCTGCTCTTCCATCATTCCTTCCTCTGGAAAATGATTTGTTGGAGTATCTCCGACACTAGGGTTTTTCTCAATGAGGCATAGTGCAATTTATGAAGAGGAGGTCGATTTTCAAGAAAATTGTGTCGGAAATTTATGGGTAGTGTAGTTGCATGGGCCTTGGACAAACAAACTTGCAGGAACTTACAAAACTCCATTATGTCTCTCGGTTTGGATTTTATGCCCCAGACCAAATTGGCCACGTGTCCCTGAATAACTTGAGAAGGCGAGTTGAAACTCACGATAAAACTCAAAATGGAACTCGTATGGGAGAATCATTAGTTACATTGGATTTAGAGCACTAGGTTCAACTAGTGGGGCCCCTCGACTGTCATTCTATCCTCTGAAAAACCATTTGTTGGAGTTTCTCCAGGACTAGGGTTTGCTCAATACTTATTACATATGTTTGAAAATTTAACACCTTGTTAGGCTAGACATGGCAAGGAAAGTGAAGGAAAGGCATGGAATGGCATGGAAAGGCATGGTAAGACATCATATGTGAAGGCATGGCATGGAAATGCAAGGCATGGCATGACAAGGCATGTCATGGAGTGGAAAGGCATGTCATGGCATGACAAGTGAAGGCAAGGAAATGCATGCCAAGGAAAGGCATGGCAAGGAAATGCATGACATGGCATGGCAAGGAATGTCATGGCATGGAAAGGCATGACATGGAATGGAAAGGCATGCCATGGCAAGTGAAAGAAAATCAAAGCAAGGAATTTCATGAAAAGTGAAGGAAAGGTAAGGCATGGTATGGAATGGTAAGACATGGCATGGCAAGTGAAGGCATGGAATGGAATGGAAATGAAAGTGAAGGCACTACATGGAAAGTGAAGGCAAAGAAAGTCAAGGCATGACATGGAAAGGCATGTCAAGGAAAGGAATGACAAGGCATGGCATGACAAGTGAAGGAAAGGCAAGGCAAGGCAAGGCATTGCATGGCATAGCAAGGAAAGACATTGCAAGGAAAGGCATGGAAAGGTAATGCATGACATGGCATGGCATGGCGTGGAAAATGAAGGCAAGGCAAGGCAAGGCAATGCATGGCATGGAAAGTGAAGGCAAGGCAAGGCAAGGCATGGCATGTAATGACAAGGCATGTCGTGGAAAGTGAAGACATGACATGGCATAGCAAGTCAAGGCATGGTATGGAAAGGAAAGTGAAGGCAAGGAAATGAATGCCATGGTGAGTGAAGGCAAGGAAAGACATGGCATGGAAAGGAAAGTGATGGTATGGAATGGAAAGTGAAGACAAAGCAAGGAAAGGCATGTCATGACAAGGCATGGAAAGGAAAGACATGGCAAGGAAAGGCATGGAAAGACATGGAATGAAAAGTGAAGGCAAGGAAAGGCAAGGAAAGGAAAGGTAGGGCAAGGAATGGTATGTCAAGTGAAGACAAGGCAAGGCATGGCATGGTATGGAAAGGCATGGCATGGAATTGCGTGGAAAGTGAATGAAAGGCAAGGCATGACATGGAATGACAAGGAATGACATGGTAAGTGAAGGCATGGCATGGCATGGCAAGGCAAGGCATGGCATGAAAAGGCAAGTGAAGGCATTACATGACAAGTGAAGGAAAAGCAAGGTAAGGCATGGCATGGAAAATCATGTCAAGGCAAGGCATGGGAAGGAAAGGAATGGAAAATCATGGCAAGGCAAGGAAAGGAAAGACATGGAAAGACATGGCAAGGAAAGGCATTGAAAGGCAATGCATGGCATGGCATGACAAGGAAAGTGAAGACGAGGTAAGGCAAGGCAAGGTATGGCATGGAAATTGAAGGCAATGCATGGCAAGGAAAGGCAAGGTGTGACATGGGAAGGCAAGGCAAGGCAAGGCATGGCATGAAAAGGCAAGACACGTCATGTCAATGTATGGCATGGAAAGGGTATGACATGTAAAGGTAAGGAATGAAATGGGTATATTTTAAGGCGGGGTATATTTTAACATCATTCCAAATATTGTAACAACATTCAAAATGAAGCCAAAATTATTCCTTTTACATACCTATGGTCATTCAAGTAGACCATCAAGAACACTTCTAATATTGATGGTCTCCATTAACGTCTCATGCTTAGAGTAAGGAAACAAGTATTGTACCTTTGATGAGTTCTTTCTTGGAATTGTTTGTAGTTGGATGTTTGTACCGATAACCAAGTTTGTAAAGTGGTATACAACTTGACTTGGTTTATAATCTTGAAATACATAACCACCTTTCTTTCATGTTCTTTCATCCCATGTCAGATATTATCCTTTAATAACCATCGACGTAATAAAAAATTCAATGCCTTCGGAGTCTGTTACTGATCGCATGAGGGTCCGATTTCCCTATAAGCATCGTGTCAGCTAATAATCAGTGCCCCATTCATTCTCTCTTGGTGCAACAATTTCTTATATGTGCCCTGCAAAAAATGGAGAGCCAAAATGTGAGTCCACTTAATGACCAAATAATAAAACATTAATTCTAGTTATTCAAAATTTAATAGAAGGATTCAACGAACCTGGCAGTACAAGATCTGAGACATGATCATAATCTGCTGAAAAATTGATTGGTCTTCCTCTAATTGGGATAATTCCATAGTTATACATTGACCAATGGGTAGTGATACACAATCCCATCTATCAAGCCAATATGTCGATTCACAATCATCCCATTCATTACTACTACATGGACCACAAAAGCAAGAGAGTTTTCTCATCCATATTTCAATTATTGCATTATCTGATGTTCTAACTGAATGGAATCCATGAGTGACTTGGACTGTTTTTCATTCATACCACTATGATCGATATACATTGACTACCTCCAAAAAATATCTATGTACATGTCCTTTCTTGTGTGATTGATCTTCACGGGTTTCTGTACCCTCTCCCATTACTGAAGAACACCATTCAACAATGGATTTTGCATCTCGAATGAGGGAAGTAGTTGTGAAATTCATTTCTTACCTGCGTAACACTCTTTTTATGCATGCACCTGCTCCATCATGCTCCCCTTTCCCATGCCCAGACTCAAAATAGTTCCAAATGTGTGGTACCTTTAGTTTTTTGTGCAACATACACAACCATTTAAATACACAAGCATTTTTGAACTAGCCTGTGCAACCATATGACCAAATACAATGTTGATCCATTTGTATGTTCTTCTCCTTAAGGTGATTTTAGAACAACTGAAATCAATGTTGTATGTAGACTAAGTCATGGCACCGATAATTTCTTATGTAGAATGATAATATTTCAATATAGCTATGTTTTTTTCATTATTATCTGGTCCATGCCTGTATGTGATATGTACCATTATGTTGAATTGATATGAGTGATAATATTGGCTTTGAATCTCATTTTGCAGTTGAAGGGTGTAGTTCTCAGCAAAATCAACCACTGATAATACAGTACCAACATGAAATGTATCTTTGCATATTCTAAAATGCTCGTCTTGCCATCGAGCCACATGGATATGCTGAACATAATGTTGTGTCTTTTAGATAAAGTCCTTCATGAAGTCACAAACTCATACTTGGGAAGTAACCAATTGTATATTGTTTCTTTCCTTCCCTCCATCAGTATCATATGTCACATATATAAAGCTTTTCAAGGAAACCTCCTTCCTCCCAAATTCATACTCATCACTTACATGGATGCACTTGATCAATAATGTCATTCCACCACACATGGGGCATGCCCCATATAAGCATTTTTTTGATAAAATGTTTTAGGAGAGAAAGAGGATTGAAGGTATTATTTGATCGCAAGTTACTTCCTAGTCTAAAGTCTTTAAAGTTAGATTTATGCAAGCACTATATTTATGGAAAACGGATTAGGTAGAAATTTAAAACCGAAAGACACACCAGTGAAGGAATCCTTGACTATATCCATTATGATGTTTGGGGACCATCCCCTACTATTTCGTATGGAGGATCATCATATTTTGTTACTTTTATAAATGATTTCTCTAGGAAGGTGTGGATCTATATATTGAAAAGAAAGGCTGATGTGTTTACTGTTTTCAAGCAGTTTAGAGCTTTAGTGGAAAATAACATTGGTAGATCCATTAAATGTTTAAGAACTGATAATGGTGGTGAATTTACGTCAATGGAATTTGAGAAATATTGCAAGGAGTTTGGGATTGATAGGCATAAAACCACTGCCTATACTCCTTAACAAAATGGATTTGTTGAACACATGAACATGACTCTTCTAGAGAGAGAAATGAGTATGCTTAGTAACACCAACTTGTAGCAAGAACCGTGGGCAGAAGAAATAACCACAACTTTTTATCTGGTGAATCATCATCATCAACATCAATAGAATGCAAAATTCCTGAAGAGGTATGGAAAGGTCACCCTTGTAATTATTCTAATCTTAAATTTTTTGGTTGTGAAGCCTATGCTCTAATTCCGAAACATGAGCGTTCTAAACTAGATCCAAAATAAAAAAGGCTTATATTTGTTGGATATGGTGATGGTATTAAAGGGTACAGGTTGCGGGATCCTACTGCCCACAAGATCACCATCAAAAGAGATGTAATATTTGATGAATCATCTCTCATCAAATCAGTTGTAGATGTTCAAATGAAATAGATAGAAGTACCAAAATATCAACAGATTCAGTTTGAAGCTCGTTCAACTATAGATGAAAGTGAACATGAACAAGTTTCTAAAGATGTTCATGAAGAGGTTCCTGTAGAGGAAAACGTGGATGATGATGACATTCAACAGGTTGTGGATGAGCCACAAAATTCCATAAGGAGGTCTACATGGGTTAGAAATTCTCCAAGAAGGTATGACGATTTTGTTTCATCAGTTTCTTTAAGTACTAATGATGATGAACCTTCGTGCTAAGCTGTGGAGGGTTCTAACAGTGAAAAATGGAAAGAAGAAATGAATAATGAAATGAATGCTTTAGCGAAGAATGCTACATGGGACTTGGTAGAACTTCCAAGAGACAGGAAAAAAATAGGTTGCAAGTGGGTCTACAAGTTGAAGAAGGGTGTTAATGATAAGATATAAAGGTACAAAGCAAGGCTGGTTCCGAAAGGATATTCTCAGAAATAAGGTATTGACTTTCATGAGATTTTTTCACGAGTTGTTAAGATCGTTTCAATTCAAAGTGTGTTAGCATTGGTTTCATTACTTGATTTGGAGTTGGAGCAACTAGATGTTAAGACTGCTTTCTTACATGAAGATTTAGATGAGGAGATTTACATGGAACAACCTGAAGGGTTTGTTCAGAATCGCAACAAGAAATTTGTTTGCAGGCTCAGGAAATCATTGTATGGTTCGAGGAAGTCGCCCAAACAATGGTAAAAGAAATTTGACTCTTTCATGATGAGCCAAAGTTATACAAGGAGTGAGTATAATCATTGTGTTTACTATAAGAAGTTAAATAATGACATATTGATTATCTTAGTATTGTATGTTGACACTATGCTTTTAGCAATCAAAAACATAACTAAGATCAACAGGTTAAAGGCTCAAATGGCTAGGACATTTGATATGAAAGATCTAGGAGTAGCAAAGCAGATTTTGGGCATGGAGATATTCAAAGACAAGAGGAATGGTAAGCTTTGGTTGTCACAACATAAGTGTTTCGAGAAATACTTTTGAGATTTGGTATGAACAGTGTGAAACCAGTTTCTATACCTTTGGCTTCTGATTTTAATCTTCCTTCAAGTTTATGTCCTAGTACAAAAGAAGAAAATGAATATATGTCTCGAATACCGTATAGGAAGTTTAATGTATGCGATGGTTAGTACAATACCGGACATTTCACATGCAGTTGGGGTTGTCAACAAATATATGGAAAATCCAGGTAAAGAGCATTGGGCTTTGGTATCTGAGGGGCATAGGTGATTACTGCATCACCTATAACGGTGGTTGTGAGTTAGTATGTGGATATGTTGATTGTGATTTTGCAGGTGATTTGGACAAAATGAGGTCAACTTCAAGATATGTATTTACTCTTGTAGGTGGAGCTATTAGTTGGATGTCAAAGCTACAGAGCATTGTTGCTTTATCCACTACAAAAGGAGAATACATAGCTGCTTCACATGCTTGCAAAGAGACGGTTTGGTTGAAAAGTTTGTTTGGTGAGTTTGGAAGGATGCAGGACAAAGTAAAGCTACTTTGTGATAGTGAAAGTGCTATTCACTTGGCCAAGAATCCAGCCTACCACAGTAAAACTAAACATATTCCTATTAAGTACCATTTTGTAAGACAAACATGTTCACAAAACCAGTAATTTTAGAGAAGTTTTGATGGTGCTTGGCTTCTCTTGGCTTGCAGAAAAGGTGATGAACAAAAGAAGGAGAAGGTATCAGGTTAATTGTTGTCAAGGTGGAGATTGTTGAACGGTGACAACAAACTGGACTATTCTTCCTTGACTTGTGCAAATGATATGGATCGATTTCTCTAATCTGATTGTGGTTGAAACAAACAACCTTAATATAGAATTTCCTGTATGCTAAAGAGAATGAGAGAGATGTATAGGTGAGCTGCTGTAAATCTCCATGATCTAACTAATAAGACAACCAATACCTTGGTTGGTGTACGTAACCCAACGTTGTTAATCCTCGTGTAAGTCTGTCATATGTTTATTAATCCGTTGCATATAATTTTGTTTAGTGACTGACGGAACCAACACATATGAATGTAACAATCTGAAATACAATGTATTTCCCTTTGGCTTTTCTCTTTTGCTAATGCAAACATCATTAATTTCTAATTTTTTTTTTAATATATTAGCGAAAATCCATAGATCACTCCATCGACGTAGCATTAATCCAATGGCTAAACATCAAGCGGATAACAAATATCAAAATAACATTTATAACATAGTGATGCATCTGCAATAATCTATCAACTATAAGACAGAGAAGGTTTAATAACCTAGCCATGCAGAACAATGGTCTCAGAACAATAGCCATGCTTTATTTCTGTTAACGTCACTACGTATTGTAGACAAAGAAAGACAGTCGACCATCCATGCATTTTTCCATTGTCAAAGAAATCTAATGGCTCATTGTCTACCAAATAAACGAAGAGTCTCTGCAACACAAGTGAATAACAAACATGGAAATATCATTTATTTCATATCAAGAACAATGACATTACGCCTTTCGTCACTGTCTAAATGGTACATGACCACCATGTTTATGCTTGCTAAGGTACAGTGTCGACTGCAGAAGAAATCGGCTCCATCTCCTCTGGATGAATGAATAACGAGCTTTGGCTTTCATAATAAATAATTCTTGAGATTAGCAGGTAACATTATTGCATTGAAGGAACAGATCATAACGCAGGAACAAAACCCGTAATACGCAATCTCTGATTTGGTAATTTTAATTTGCTGGTGAACAGAATCATCGACAATGCGAAAGGCATGCAACATCTCCAAGAACCAGAAATACAACAACAACATGAAAAACGAAACTTCATCCACGAATAAGCTAARCTCCACCACCTGCGGGCATTAAATCGTATCCCAAATCAGGGCCAATAATCTAATGGTTAAAGTCTGAATGAAGAGCAATTATATGCAAACCGACGATTACCTTTGAGGCTAAAAGGACAAGGCAGACGACCAGGAGCAGCTTCATATCTCTTTCTATCGCTCCTGCCCAGATGAAGAAAGCCAAGGAGATAATCGTCCCTGCCGCAGCCATAACTTCATATTCCAAAATGCAGGAGTCGATATCCATGAATGTGATAATGCAGGGACCTGTAGCAAATATTACATAGAAATTAATGAGCGAGGCTTATAAACTAATAACACTGGTTCACACGATTCATTTGAACGTTAAAGGCGAGGAAGGAATTAGAATGAGTACCATATGGGGAGGCAGTCGCAAACCGAAAGGCGAATAGGACTAGGGTCAATAGAGCTTCGTCTTCTCGGTGGTTATCCAGCCGCAGAAACAATGGTAACAGCACTGCATCAACGTCCGTAAATGAGCAGATATTGTGAAATTTTTTACATCCAATGATATCTATACGCTTATATATATACTTACAGAGGCATGAGAATGCTTTAATGGTGAGATATATGGACGGCCCGAGTATACCAGACGCAAACAAGGGCAGATCATTGCGTATGATTGGCAGTAAAATACAGAACGGAAGCATCACTTTCTTGATAAATGAAAACACCACTTTCTTGATCAGTGGACACATCACTTTCTTGATAAATTGAAACATCACTTTCTGGATTTCGATTCCAATGTAGCCCTTCTTGATCGGCCTTTGCTGCTGCGGACTGGTTGAATTGCTTACTTCACAGATAATTGTAACGGACTGGTTGAATTGCTTAGTTCCGTGATGGAGAAAGCGTCGACGTTTACCCTGACAATCTACAATCTTGTTTAAGAAGAGTGTTTCTCTTCTTGCAAAGACTTGTAAAATAGCAGATAGCATTTGCTTTCAATGGTTCGTGCTCAACGTTTAAAACAACGTTTCTCCTTGGCTCTTTTAACTTTGTAATTTCATCGCAATTTTAGATGGAGGTGTGAGACATAAAATTGGTTTTAAAATAATAATGGTTGCTTATGGGTTGTAATATGTTACTCAGTGAATTATACACTAGCACAGCCGCGACGTTAACTCGCTGCTGGTGAACGCCGAAAGGCTTAAAACTGGTAAGCCTAAACGTGGCAGAAACACTTACGGTGATCAGAAATTTAAATCGTTAATGCTCAGAAACGTAAATCGTAATGCCAAAAACCTAAATCGGTGATCGGTAAATTGCAAACCTAAATCGGTGATCGGTAAATTGCAAACCTAAACCTAAATCGGTGATCGGTAAATTGCAAAAAACTGTAAATAATAATTAAAACTGGAAACGCTTGAGTTCACATCCACGCGGCCATAAACAGCCGCAGTGGTAAAAAAAATGACTGCGCGTAAATTTTTTTAATCGGCATCCAACACCCATGCGGTCATAAGTATCCGCCCAGTAATAATAATTTAGTAAATTGTGGTCAGCTTAATAGATTATCTCTTAATCACTGAACGTGGCAATCTGGTGGTGAGCAAGTAATTTTTTAATCTGATTTAGTAAATGTAAAAAAGTAATCACATAAACGGACATCTTTATAAATGAGTGGAAGTTAATTTATTAAAATCTCATTCATTGATTAAAGAGGACGACGAAGAATATGCCAGCATCTTCAATTGCCAACCCTAGGATTGAAATTTATGATTAAAAGGTGATTAATTCTGCCCATTGTCAATAGGTATACGCCTTTCGGCGTAAATATCATTTGTAATATCCTTGAATGTAAGGAATAGTGAGTTCAATAGTAGGTGGTTTTATATCCGAGTATCAAACTATTTACTAGGCAGCCAACTTAACTCAGATTTGAGGGGAGGGAAGAAATTAAGTACCTCCGAAGGGAAGGACTTATTTCCTTGGCCTATATTTCCTTCCTCAAAGAGAAGTATAGCTACTTAAAGTGATACTGTTATCTCAAGCA
>ML814668.1:20317-51534 GCA_009831015.1 Picea engelmannii
TCTCAAGCAAGAAAAGTTTTCACTATAGATCACCTAGCTCTATTATAGATTTAGTGTTTATGTGTTTACCTAAACAATGAAATTACAGATGTAGTGTTTACCTAAATAATGAAATTACAGATCAAGTTAGAAATAAAACTCTATGAGGGATTTGAGCCCCCTTCTTGTCCTCTAAAAGGAGGTGTGTTTCCAATTACACCACAAGAGTAAGACGACTAAAATGTACTCCCATTGCTGAAAACTTGCAACTTAACTACGTTGTACTCACATTCCTACAAATGTACTATTACATTCAACAAACTTGCAGAGTAAAATGCATTGTGGAGCATATTATATAAATAATTAGGAGAAAAAGAGAAGGTAAAAGACCTTATGCTTGAATGCTATAAATAATAAATGGAAAAAACAATGCAAACCATATTGTACACCAAGCATCCAAACTATTAAACTAAAGCAATTGAATTCATTTTGTACACCAAGAGATCGCATCCTACAAGCCTGTAGGATGTCTTAGGATGCCATCTCTTCTCACATGCATGTGGGAAGAGAGGATGCCATCTTTGCCCACATGCATGTGGGAAGAGATGGAATCCTACAACTCTCTAGGATGCCATCTCTACCCATAAACATATGTGAGTAGAGATGCCATCCTACATGCCTCAGAAGCAAGGATTGTGCTTCATGAAACAATATAGGTTTTGTAGTACTTTATCAAACCTTCTAATGTTGAGTTTCATACAATTGGCTTAGGTTGATGGACAGTTGGTATGGATTGTTGGTTGTCATTGATGTCAACCATTGGATAGTGATATTGTAGATTGACGTCAACCCTTAGTGATTGATGTCAACCCTTGGAGAAAGTGTGGTAGCGAATTCCGGTAGCACAAAGGTTTGGGTAATGGACCCAAGGTTGTTTCATGTATAATGGTATGATTTTTAATATATTTGAAGGTAAGACTATTCTATATGGATATTATATGTCATTCCATTTCCGGTGGTATATGGAGCGTCACATAACTCCTCACGGTTAGAGAGTTATGGCCATGGGAAGTTGGAGAACCCAGGTTTGGGTAATGGACCCAATTTTGTTTGATAGATAATGGTATGGGTTTTGATATATCCAGTGGTATGTGGAATGTCACATAACTCCTCACTGTTAGAGAGTTATGGTAATGTGAAATTGGAGAACCCTCATGAGTCATCTAGAAGCCCCAAAAGGTCAAAGTAGTCAAAGTGGTTTAAAAGATTTTAGAAGGTAAATAATAAAGTGAAGTGATGAGTGTACTATAAGTAAAAGTGAATACAAAAAAAATTATTTAAATAATAAAGGCAATGGAGAAATTACTAAGTGGACAAGTGGTTAGAAGTGGGTTAGCCCTAAAATAATGAAAGTGGTTTAAGATGGTTAGAAGGTAACCCCTTGAAGTAAAGTGAAGTGATGAGTGTACTATAAGTCAAAGTGGATACAAAATAAATTATTTAAATAATAAATTTAATGGAGAAATTACTAAGTAGACAAGTGGTTAGAAGTGGGTTAACCCTAAAATAAGGAAAGTGGGTTAAGATGGTTAAAAGGTAACCCCTTAAGGAAGCTACATGAAAGTATAAATAAGAGGCAAAGCTCTCTCATTTTAATCACGCTTGAGCATATTGAATATCTACAAGTGAATGAGGTAACCAAAGGATATCTAAGCCGAATTTCAGAGAGAAGGTGAAGTAAAGAAGGTCGAAATTCAAGGGAGGATAAATTCTTTTGATGATGCTTTCTAAAATATGTTATTTACAGGTCTTCTCACCATTTTCGCAATAATTTTTTTTTCTAAAATGATTTAGACCGTGAAATTGGGATGATGTTGAGAAAACATATCCAAGTAGCTGTGGTACAAATTCTAGCTTGTGGGTAGTTTTATTTTTGGATTTACACTCCGTGGAAAATAGGGTTTGTGGCTAGTCCTGAAACTAGTCTAAAACAGGGGTTTCGGGTAAAAACATCATAACTTATTCATAACATATCCAAATTTAGTAAGACCAGATGTGTTGGTTAGAGTATAGTCGGTAGTATTTTGTGTACAATTTTCAGATCCATAAAACAAATATTCCGTGCGGGGCATGCTCTACAAGTTCTCTCTCTAGAATAAGCCATAATTCAACAAGGTATGCCATTTTTGCTATAAATCCTTTTATGAGAGGTTCCAAGTAGTGAAATGAGGAGGAATTGCATAAAATACACTGAAGAACATTGTGTACCATTTTCAGATCTTTATTCATTATAGGTACGTAGTTATGATTATTGCAAGTTAGGGTTTTTGACTAATCCAAAATTACTTATGTGAGACTAAAGTAAAGTTTGATGAAAATGCTAGTCTCTTGTTGTTAAAGTTAATGAAGGTTTGTAGGTATGTGATGATATACACCAGATCTATTACAAAGTTACAAATCATATTTAGATGATGAAATTGATGAAGAATTTTAGTTGAGGTACATGTTGGGTACATGGTTGAGACAAGTAGTTGATGAGTTGGCACATACACGAGGTGTATAGTTGGTGATGTTGGTAAATATTGATGAGTCATATTTTTTGTTTATTTGATGCATTATTGATACATATTTGGTGCATGGTTGATGCACTCGTTGATTGTACAGGTTGAGGTATAGTTTGGTGCATAGTTGATGCACTTGCTTATGGTACATGATGATTACATGTTGTTTGGTACATGTTGATGTATGGTTGATGCATTTGTTTATGGTATAGATTGATTACAGGTTGATTGGTACAAGTTGTTTCAGTGGTATATCTCATAGTGATAGTGTGATAGTGGTTCCATCATTCTATTTCTACGTCAGGGCTGTTGGACGGGAAAATGACATGTGGTTGTAGCCAACTTCCTTTTGTATCCAGAGAACATAGGGGGTCATAGCCTCTTCTTGGTTGTAGCCAGAGAATTGGGGAGTTGGAGCTTCCCTCAGGTTGTAGCCTGAGAAATTAGGGGGTTGGAGCCACCTTCCAGTTGCACCTGAAAAACAAAGGAAGTTGGTGCTTCCAATGAATGTAATTCTTAAAGACATATAAGAAAAAACATTTTTTGGTTTTCTCCCGCTTTGGGTTTCCACGTAAAAACACTGGTGTACTGTGTATGTGTATGATTGCTCATTTGTTCATTGTTTATTTACTATGAAACTATTGGATGATAATGCTACATTGATATAACACTTGCATATTGTGGTTAAAAAGGATTGAATTTCTCTATTACTGATTCACCCCCCCTCTAAGCAATCCAACAATTGGTATCAGAGCGAGTTCCTTCATGAAACAGTTTAACCACTAGAAGAAGATCATGGATTATTCTAAGAATGGAGTACCATTGTTTAATGGTCATAATGGTTTAAAGTATGAGTTATGGAGTGGAAGGACGAAATTATTTTTACAGGCACATGGGTATTATATTTGGCTATCAGTCATTACATGATATGATAGCTCAAAAAGGGAAAAGACCGCAACCAAGAAGGAATTGAAGAAGAATAACAAAATAACAATGGATTTCATATGGGAAGAATTACCTAATCCAGTAAGAGAAAAGGTTGGTAAATGTTCATCATCCAAAGAACTTTGAGATACATTACATGACATATATTCTTCACCCATCACAGATTCAAAAAATGCCAAAAAAGATGTAGGTACAGATCAAGAAGAATTATGTTCATTATGTCAAATAGATTCAGAAGATGAAGAGTACATAATCAACATAGGTATGTTGTTTTTCTTTAATTGTGAAAAACGTGAACATCTTGAAATAGAATGCCATGAAGTAAATGAGAAAAAAAAACAAATTGAAAAAGAAGACAATTATGAGGAAGAATTGATTAGTACTTTAGATGAACTAAGAGAAGAAAACAAGTCACTCAAGAAAGAATTGATGAAACAAAAAATAAGTGTTCACATTCTTGAATAAGCCCAAGAGGTCATCGAGAACTTAAGAACTCAGCTAGAAGAAGCCATAAAGATCGAATAAAATATTGAATATCAAAAGCAGTGTTTGGAAGCCAACATAGCAGCACAGAAGGAAGAAACATAAATGAGGGAAAATATATTGACATATCATCTTAAGGAAATAACTAACGATCTAAACCAGCTTGAGTCAGAGTTTGGTCAAGAAGAGAAAGTACTTGAAGAAGAAATAATCACATTAAAAAATCATCTTGAAGAAGCAAAGAGAACAGAAGAAGTCATGAAGTCTCAGATATTAAAGAAAGAAGAAGAGGTTGAGAAGCTTGAAGAAGAAGTTGTCACATTGAGAAGTAAAATCATCAGGATAAAAAAGAACGTTGAAGAGATAGAAACATCCACATCAGTTACAGAGAATGAAGAGAAACACTCTAGGTTGCTAGAAAAGAAGAATGAAGAAAATAAAAAGAGTTATGCAGAAGTACTCAAAGGAAGGAATCATGGTCAACCATAATATAAGAAAACTATTGAAGATACATCTTCAAGATTTTTTTTTTGTTCAAGCCACAAAGAAGCTTCAATCATGATCATGATCAGTCAAGGCAAAAATTCAGAACGATTACACCACAATGATGATCATTCACTCTTAGGTATGCGAATTTATTTTAGGATCACTGTTTTTATTGTACTAATTTTGGACATAAGGTTGTTGATTGCAGGGATTATAAAAGAAATGTTCAAGCAAGAAGTGCCTATGTGGCCTCACGTAACATTGAGTGTTACAAATGTTATAACTATGGACACATAGCTAGTGACTGTAGAAGCATGATCAATACTTCCATGAAAGAGAACACTGATATCAGATATAAGAAAATCCGGATAAGAAAACATGAAGAGCATGTGAACAAAGACTAGGTACCAAAGATCGCAAGATTGACAATAAAATGAGATGAAGAAAAATCTACAGAGAAAAATAAAGATGTCAAATACAGAAAGGTTTGGAAAATAACTGAAAGAAAGGAAGGACAGGTAAATAAGCAACAAGTTCAAGAGATAGTACTTTCAAGCATTGTAGTGAAAGATGAATCTATCGACAGAAAGAAAGAAGTCAGAGCTCAGAGAGATAATGAATCTACCAATAAAGATGATGATGAATCTACCAATGAATATGATGATGAATACACATTAGAGCATCAATTTTTTTGATCCATCCAACTTAGAGACTCCCATGTAATATGAATATTAGACAAGAGGAGTCTATGCGATAGCTGTGAATGACCAAAGAACCATCATTTGAGAAGCTTACAGATTTTGAGAAGGAAGATTCAGAGCAGTAAGTAAGAAAAAGTACAATTTGATAGATTAATCAAGACTTCATGATAATATAGTGATAAATGGGTCAACATTATGGAAAGTTGCGCAAGTAGAGTCTTGGACAATATGGACATAGATGGATTCATAAGAACACTTAGCAGGTTTGGACAGATATATGATAGTGGACGAGAGCATGGATTCATAGATTTGTTCAGAGAGTGGTTCAGAGACAAAGGAACATTATCATAATAGATGATAATTACACAGAAAATGGCTCAAACAATGCTAATGGATTCCAAATTGACAAAAATATTTTGGACACATGCAATGCATACAATCGTTCACATTCAAAATAGAGTAATGCTCATAAACAACAATGAAAAAACTCCTTACGAACTATGGAAAGGAAGCGCAAACAACAACCTCTACATCAAGATATGTCAAAGCAACTAAGGATTTTTTATTTCTCAAACTAAGTATATTAGATAAATGCTAAAGAGGTTCAGAATGGAAGATTTCAAACTAGTTACCACTCGTATGCAAACCAGTTGCAAGTTGAGTAAAGATGATGATTCAAAGTCTATAGACCAGACGAAATACAGGTCAATGATTGGTAGCTTACTATATGTGAAAACATCCAGACCAAATGTAATGCAGGCAGTTGGACATGTGGCATGATTTCAAGCAACACCAAAGGAATCACATGTATTAGCAGTAAAGAGGATTTTTAGATATCTCAAAGGAACATAAGAGTTTGGATTATGGTATCCAAAAGGAAATGATCTATCACTTACTGCCTACATAGATGCAGATTGGTAAGGTTGCATTGATGACCGACAAAACATCAGTGGAACAATGTTATACTTGGGTGAGTGTTTAGTATCATGGCCAAGCAAGAAATAATCATTAGTATTCTTATCTATAGTCAAGTAAGAGTATATTGCAACAACAAGATGTTGTACACTGGTTCTATGGATGAAAAAAACTCTGACAAATATACAAGTTGAGTATGATGATCCCATTCCAATATATTATGATAATACAAGCACCATCACTATCTCAAAGAACCCGGTGATGCACTCCAAGATGAAGAACATTCCAATCAAGTATCACTTTCTATGGGAATAGGTTATAGAGAATAACATCAGAGTTGAATATGTGGGCACAAAAGAACAAGTGGCAGACATCTTTACAAAACCACTTCCACGGGAAGCCTTTCAGTATCTATGCCAGAGACTTTGGGTAATTTCTACTCCAAAATGAATGCTTTTGAATGATTATCTTATATGTCTTATATGTACACGAGGAAGCACCATAAATAGGACAATTCATGTTGGGATATTAGTTTTAGGAAGAGTTCTATTAGGGGGAGTAGCCTCGGATGGAAAGATACCTTTGCCATTGATGATAAAGGGGGAGAGATTTATCAGATGCAAAGGTAAATTCTTGGAGAGAGAGCATAGAGGCATGTTCCCAAGGGGAGCGATTTTCACAAGGGAAGAATGAGCGATATGAATTCAGAGTGATACCCTTTGTCAAAGGGGTAGATATTATTCATATGAAGGGAGAGAAAGTAATCAGAGGCTTCTAAACACAAAGAAAAATCAAAGGCATGTAGACAGGGGGAGTAGCCCCAAGGAGAGTTCAGTCAGGGGGAATATCCCCAAAGGGAGGTACCCTTTTCCATTTATGTCAAAGGGGGAGAGATAGAAACATTAATGAGGAGTATAAAAATGAATGTTATCATGACTAAGTGTTGACATCAATGTTGGTGTTTCCATCAATGCCAAAGGGGGAGATTGTCAGATATTTGGCTTAGGTTGATGGACAGTTGGTATGGATTGTTGGTTGTCATTGATGTAAACCATTGGAGAGTGATATTGTAGATTGATTTCAACCCTTAGTGATTGATGTCAACTCTCAGAGAAAGTCCGATTGAGAATTCCAGTAGCACAAAGGTTTGGGTAATGGACCCAAGGTTGTTTCATGTATAATGGTATGATTTTTAATATATTTGAAGGTAATCCCATTCTATATGGATATTACATGTCATTCCATTTTCGGTGGTATGTGGAATGCCACATAACTCCTCATGGTTAGAGAGTTATGGCCATGAGAAGTTGGAGAACCCAGGTTTGGGTAATGGACCCAAGTTTGTTTGATGGATAATGGTATGAGTTTTAATATATTTGTAGGAAAGAATATTATATATGGATAGTACATGTCATTCCATTTCCAATGGTATGTGAAACGTCACATAACTCCTTACGGTTAGAGATTTATGGTCATGTGAAGTTAGAGAACCCTCATGAGTCATCTAGAAGCCCCAAAAGGTCAAAGTAGTCAAAGTGGTTTAAGAGATTTTAGAAGGTACATAATAAAGTGAAGTGATGAGTGTACTATAATTCAAAGTGAATACAAAATAAAATATTTAAATAATAAAGTTAATAGAGAAATTACTAAGTGGACAAGTGGTTAGAAGTGGGTTAGCCCTAAAATAAGGAACATAGTTTAAGATGGTTAGAAGGTAACCACTTGAGGTAAAGTGAAGTGATGAGTGTACTATAAGTCAAATTGGATACAAAATAAATTATTTAAATAATAAATTTAATGGAGAAATTTCTAAGTGGACAAGTGGTTAGAAGTGGGTTAACCCTAAAATAAGGAAAGTGGGTTAAGATGGTTAAAAGGTAACCCCTTGAGGAAGCTACATGAAAGTATAAATAAGAGGCAAGGATCTCTCATTTTAACAACACTTGAGAATATTGAATATATACAAGTGACTGAGGTAACCAAAGGATATCTAAGCCGTATTTCAGAGGGAAGGTGAAGTAAAGATGGCCGAAATTCAAGGGATGATAAATTCTTTTGATGATGCTTTCTAAGGTATGTTATTTATAGGTCATCTCACCATTTTCACAATAATTTTTTTTCTAGAATGATTTGGACTGTGAAATTAGGAGGCCGCTAAGAAAACATATTCAAGTAGCCGTGGTACAAATTTTATCTTGTGGGTTGTTGTATTTTTTGATTTAGACTCCGTGGAAAATAGGGTTTGTGGCTAGTCCTGAAACTAGTCTAAAACAAATGTCTTGGGTAAAAACGTCATAAATTATTCATAGAAGATCCAAATTAAGTAAGATTTTTTTTTTTTGGTTAGAGTATGGTCAGTAGTATTTTGTGTACAATTTTCATATCCATACAACACTTATTTCATGCAGGGCGGGCTCTACAAGTTCGCTCTCTAGAATAATCCAGAATTCAACAAGGTATGCCATTTTTTCTATAACTCCTTTTCTGAGAGGTTCCAAGTAGTGAAATATGAAGGAATTTCATAAAAGACATTGAAGAACATTGCGTACCTTTTTTTAGATCTTTATTCATTACAGGTACATAGTTATGATTATTGCAAGTTAGGGTTTTTGACTAATCCAAAATTAGTCATGTGAGACTAAAGTAAAGTTTGATGAAAATGTTAGTCTCTTTTTGTTAAATTTAAGGAAGGTTTGCAGGTATGTGATGATATACACCAGGTCTATTACAGAGTTACAAATCAGATTTGGATGATGAAATTGATGAGGGATTTTGGTTGAGGTACATGGTTGAGACAAGTAGTTGATGAGTTGGCACATACATGAGGTGTATAGTTGATGATGTTTGTACATCTTGATGAGTTTTATTTTATTTGTATTTGATGCATGATTGATACATATTTGGTTCATGGTTGATGCATTCGTTGATGGTACAGGTTGAGGTACAGGTTGGTGCATGGTTGATGCACTTGTTTATGGTACAGGCTGATTACAGGTTGTTTGGTGCAGGTTAACGCATGGTTGATGCACTTGTTTATGGTACGAGTTGATTACAAGTTGATTGGTATAGGTTGTTACAATGGTATATCTCATAGTGATAGTTTGAAAGTGGTTCCATCATTCTACTTCTATGTCAAGGCGGTTGGACGAGGAAAAGACATGTGGTTGTAGCCACCTTCTAGTTGTAGCCGAAGAACATAGGGGGTTGTAGCCTCCTTCTAGTTGTAGTCAAAGAATTAGAGATTTGGAGCTTCCCTCAAGTTGTAGCCTGAGAAATTAGGGGGCTGGAGCCTCCTTCTAGTTGCACATAGAAAACAAAGGAAGTTGGTGCTTCCAATGAGTATATTTCTTAAAGACATATAAGAAAAAAAATTAAGTGGTTTTCTCCCACTTTGGGTTTCTATGCAAAAAAATTGGTGTACTGTGTATGTGTATGATTGCTCATTTGTTCATTGTTTATTTACTCTGAAACTATTCAATGATAATCCTACATTGATATAACACTTGCATATTGTGGTTAAAAAGGATTGAATTTCTCTTTTACTGATTCATGCCCCCCACCCCCCCTCTCAGTAATCCAACATTGAGAACTGTGTGAGATGATGCATGTCGACATATGCTATAATGTGTTTATTGGAAAAACTTTTACATGGTATTGCCATGGTGTCTATGAAGAAAAACCTTAATGTATTCTTATCAACATCAAAGAAAAACATTGTGGATTCATCATAGTCCATTCCAAAGTCAAAATTCTCTCCTATCTTTACTAAATAATGTTACAAGATTCTTAATCATAGCGAGAAGTTCATATTTTTTATGAGTCAACCATAAAAATAATGAAAAAATATCATGTAGAACTAGTGATCCTTTATCATGTTCAATAATATGATAACGTAAGAACATCTTCTTTGTCTAACCGGGAGACATTTATAAATTCAATGTAGATGAATCTATCTAATTTTCCAATTCACAAATTGAAGGAAAATAACAAAGATCAATATATCTACTAGTAAATTTTTAGATAAAACATTGATAAGAAACAAAATGTATTGAATTCTAGTAGGCCATCAAACTCCAATTTGAAACTCTAATTGCATATATCGCAATCTACATTGAAGAGGATAAAATTCAATAACTAGGGATGAAGGTGTAAAAAAGGTTTTAAAACTTAAATTATTATTAGCATTAAATGGATTCCCCATAAGACAGAAAACCAAAACATGGCATACACAAATTTAATTTTCATGGTTCATTTTCATGCTTCTTAAATTAAAAACTAAATAAAATATTCTCCACATCACAAGAATAAGAGTACAAATCAGATTCAAATATGGACTAGAAGGTTTTTTATAAGTTCTCTTTCATTCCTAGATAAGTGTAAAACTGACTTACATCAATGCTACAAGGTAAGACATGGAAACTAGACCCATTTCCCAAAGAACCCATAAAGTGTTTATAATGTTTCTTGCAAATAAGTTGCTACCAGACATGCTCATGGGTTGCCTTAAGAAAGCTTGCAATTAGCTCACTACAGACCTGTGGGCACAAGCATTTATGCCAAGGAGAATAGATTCAATGTAACACCCTGTTTCCCCCAGCTTGTAAATATAACTGGACTAGCCAAGAACTATGGAAAACTCATAAATGTGAATATGTGATGTAAATGGACCTTGAGGAAGAGGCCAATGAATGTGAATAACATTTTGAATTTATTGCAGGACTGCTGAGAGGGGATGTGCATAAAAGAGACCACGATGGCGGTGGAAGGCACCTGAAAAGGTGGCGTTAACTTCCACCGAGAATTAATACCATATTTGGACTCCACTGGCCTGGAGAACCAAAAGCGGCTCGCTGGCCCCGAATTTAATGCTTTGCAGGCTGGCAGGTTGATGGCTTAATGAGGGATGGGGAGGTGAACCACCTATCTGTAGAGCCGTTAGGCCTGATCAGCGCGAGGGTAATCTTGCCACACGCAACCTCGCAAGAGGATAAGGCATGGGGAAGAAGCGATTCGAGGGGGCAGACGCGAGGGGAACTCTGGCATTACGCAGAGTGAGTGATAGTAGAGAGCAAGGATTGCAACCTTCGCTCCTGGTCACTGACAGACATAGAGATGTAGTCTCGCAGCATCGTGGTCTTAGCTCGGGGGTGGCTGGTGGTAAATCTGTTGGGAGTCGCTAAGCCTACGGTTGGGCGGAAACGGGCACCCCTCTCAGCAGTTGCACTCACTCCTGATGTTATTTTTGATAAGTGTTTTACATATTGCATCTTAAAATTCATATGTTGACATATATGCTCATAAAATGTGAAATTGTGAACGACTGCAGTAAAGAATGTCTGTGCAGTGCTTTGATAAGAAAGGGTAGATATATGCTTATAAAAGAAAATGAATGAATTGGCTTATGATTGATAAATGAATTTAATTACACATAAGTTGAACCAAGTTAGACTTCCGGCCCGTTCTCGGGAAGTTGTTTCCCCTTATCTGTCTCTAGGGATGCCTCGGAATAGATCTCTTCACAGAGATTCCCTCCTTGGGAAGGTCTACCAAGAACCTGGAAAAAGGACTTGAATGGGCAAGTCTTAATAACCCTCTACGAGGAGGAATGACCCTCTTAAAATTCTGAAGTAGCAGCGTAGGGATAAGTAACGAATCGATGGATGAGATCCTGTCGAAAGACCCATGGTCATTCACGACCGTCAGATTGATGAAAGTAACAAGGGCATTACATACCTTGCCCCTTTTTCTCTCTATCTTCNCCCCCCCCCCCAAGGTCCATGAGAACATTTGGACCGTTGATCTCTCCACATCCACGAAGTAGTGGAAGAATGCGCAAGGTGGGACAGATTTGAGCCGTTAGATCGTAGCTAGAAAAACCTGACATCCGTTGGATCTGTTAAGAGATGTATGAGGGTTAAACCTTCGTGAACAGTAAAGGTAAAATCTCGACGAGAAGGTTGACACATCGGGATATCGGTACTCGGGATATCGGAGTTCTCGAGGTTGAGAACGTCGGGGCATTTCAAGTCCCAAAACATCGAAATGATCTGGACCGTCTGTTTGTGCAGACACGTGGCGAAAATCGAGGGCCCGTTGGTATATTAGCTACCGGGGTTTTGAGTTGACCGAGAATTTCTATCATTGGGGTATTAAAAACTCTGAAATCACGAGATTGGATCAAGGCCGTCCATCAGTCGGGACACGTGGTGGAGATCCAAACCATCAGGGAAGTCCCAATAGAAAAGTCAATAGGTGCATCGGGGTTTGGCATTTCGCGAGTCTTGAGGACAAGACTTCCGGAGCATCAGAAGTCGTGAAATCACGAGGAGCAATCTGAACCGTCCATTCACTTGGGATGCATGTCAGAGATCTGAAGGGAGTTGGAGTTTGGCATTTCGTGAGTCCTAGGGACGAGGCCTCCAGGACATCAGAAGTCGCGAAATCCTGAGAGTTAACCAGGACCGTCCATCAGAGGAGGATGCGCGACAATAATCGGAGCCATCGGGGAAAGTCCCGACAGGAAGTCGTCTATCGACATTTGGGTCATCGGGATATCAAGAATCCTGGTGACAAGGTGTTTATGCAATTCAGAATCGCGAAGTCTGAAACCCCAATAAGGAGGAAAGTGCCATTGCGGGCCAGCTATCAGCGTAGCGGAGAATTGGGATTCAAGGGATCGACAATCCCATGGGCAAATGCATTTCATCATTTGAAACCCCGAAGCCCCGATAGGTGGTATGACTGCGGTCATATAGAGGGAGGTGGTGTGGACCAAAAGGTCTAGCCCAGGGGACTAGCGGAAGTTGATGTCATAATCGGGATATCGGGGATTCCGAGGACAAAATGTTTATGCATTTCGACATTGTGATGTTCGAAACCCCGATGGGAGACAAGGCTGTGGTCTTGTGAGATAGTGGTCATGTGGGCCAGGAGTCTAGCCTGGAGGGATAACGGGAGTTGGAGCACATCGGGTTTTTGAAGCCCAAAACCTCGAAGGAAGGATAAGGCCGCGGTCTTATGAATTAGCGGTCACATGAACCAAAGTTTAGCCAGGAGGAGCTAAGGCCGAAAGGAGCACATCGACAAGTTGGAGTTCGAGGATTCAAGAGGACAGGAACTCTGGACATCGGGAAAGACGAAACCCCGAAACCTGAAACTGAATCGGGGAAATGTCACAGACGCATGAAGAAGAGACCGTGACAGAGAATTAAGGACCTATGGATCGGGTTTGGCATTTCCCTGCTACGAGCTTCGGGGATTCTCATTATTGAGAAATCAATGAAAAAGTTTGATTTTAGGTAGTGGGTATGTTACAGTCAATGATATCAATCATTATCATTAGGTGACAATAAGTTCGAATAGATGTATTCCGGTAGACAAGGCTAGTGAAGCTAGGACCCCTGTGGGCATAGATGACATCCTATAGGCCTATAGGATGCCATCTATTTGAAATGTGTTTACATCAAATTGATTTCAATCTTGTTATCCTATGCGAGTAGGAAGGTTTCATCAATAAAATGATTTTTTTGATCATTCTTTGAAACAAACAATAGATGAAGGATACATTTTTTGTTACATTGGTGTTTTCAGGTTCTATGCAGGGGACACTTGTTGGATTTTTTTTTAACATACACCCACAAATATATTCAATACATTAGTTGTTGGATGGAAAACTGTAACATGCCCATAAACACAATGATATCTTCATCATTAATTTCCAACTTCCTATGTGAAAATAATTCATGAACTAGAAGAATTTGTACTAATGTATGAAACTTTGCATAAAAAATAGTAGATTGTAATATGTATACACACCTATATCCCACTTCTTTTGAGGTCACTGTACCATAGACTAATACTCTAGGGTCATATTTAATTGGATATTCTTCTTAAATGTTTGATGGTTCACTATCAACCAGACTATAAGCTATATGGGCACAATCTGGCATTGTTTTGACAACTTCTTTTTTTTAAGTATAACAACACTTGTTTCCATTTATCATCTGAGAAAATACTACTAGCATTGTTCATGAAATGAAAAAAATAAAACACATCAATTCCATCCAAACTTTTAACCCATTGCTTTGTAAAATTTGTTAGGAGAACCATGCTACTTTTCCTAGTAAATGGTTTATTGAATCATAGAACTCGAAAAAAAGGTCAACAAGTAGTTGCAATGTTGATGTACTTGCTTCAAAAATCCAATGAGATATTTTTAATGTTCTACATAATCCTGAGAAAATTTATAATTACATGCATGCAGGCAAAAGGTAAAAGATGTTAAATGTCTATTGCACATCTTTAGGTCTATTCTGATCCCATGCAATGGATTCCATTAGAATCCAATTTCTTGGATCATGTCCATAGCTAGAATACAACTAATCACAAGAACAAAGGTCCGAACACAAATGAAGAAAAATCACATATATCCTAAGATAACATATTCAAAATCTTGTTTGCATCTACCTATGCCTAGATACAAGAGATAGTGATTGAGAAAATTCTAGAAACTCTCTGAAAGAGTTATCTGCATGTACAAGATATAATACCCTTTAAATACACTTGGCACTTCAAGTGGTATTGGTTTTGAATCTTTCACTAGGAGTAGAATACCTATAGAGATTGGTGATCAAAATGCAGAATGTCTCCTTGTCAAGGAGATAATGGCATCACTGCCAGGGATTAGAAATATTTTTCATGTTTAAAAGTTAATCTTGGCTCTCAATAGTTTAGAAAATACGAAGTTGACTAAATCAACCTTGATAAATAATTCAACTGTGCATCCTTTGAAGGTGGAGTTTGACTACAGGTAAATCAGGTCAATATTTACTTCTTCGATCTGCAAAGAAGAATATAATTAAATATTATCATGTTTTCCATTGAAATGTCTAAAAAAACCAACATTGTCTCAGTGATACTAATAATGTTACAGTGGAAATGCATTTTCTTATTTGAAAAATCTAACTTCATAATCTTTCAAGTGTATGCATATTCCATTTAATTTGTTACCAACTAGAAATAAACTCAAATTGGTCCTGTATACTGTCTAAAATAATATCAACATCATGCATAAATGGACTAAACATATACTCTAAAGAATGTTATGACATATTCATGGCCTTGCTTCTAGCTGCTGGAATGAACTGAAACACAACCAATTAAATTACACCAAATATGGCTAAAAATAAACGTAAAACTGAAAAATGATACTTGCCCCTAAGTTTACCAAAATCTACGTTATTCAACATGCCAAGCAAACCAACAATTCTACAAAAAAAAAATAATTAAATGCCAAAACCTCATGGAAAATTTAAGCCACAAATCTTGATAATAGATAAATGTTTCCTCCTTTGTTATAAATTTGAGGTCACCAACAAAAATGTTACACATTGCCATGGAATTTTCGCCAACCACAAACACATCCTAGTATAGTATAATTATACAATCTACAATGATTGTTCCATAAAGTATGTGTGGAGTGCAAACTTGCATAGATGAGATACCAATGCCAAACTAAAATACAAATATAGGTTTTGAATCTTAATACTAGGTTTTGAAGATAAAAGATGACATGTTGAGCTCAAAACCACCATATCTGAGCAAAAAAATTGGGATATTACAAAAAAACATAAAGAAACATGTTCACACCTTTAAAGCAAAGTGTTTCCATTCATATATATCTAAAAGTGTACCATCAAATGAAATAAATGATAGTATTGAAAACATAATATTACTTAGAAGCTATACCTTTCCCAATTTTCCTCAATGTCTCATGTTGTTCTCCAATTGCTTCCATTTTCTTGTGTCTAAGTGGTTGGAATATCATCTTCCCTAAAGAAAAAACATACATGCTTCATCATTTGTAAACCAACCATATTTCTAAAAACAATGAGAGAAAGGAGGCCCACCTAGCATTCACACAAGGAATAGAATATTGGCCAACCCATTCTAAAATGTGCATCCCACGTCTATGAGTGCCTATTTATTTGTACCTATTTATCTACATTGAGATATCTACCTTGATGTTTCATATTTAAAATTTTGAATCCTTAAAGCTGCTTGATCTGTCCCTGGGAGTTGATGAAGGGATGCATCCAGGACATGGCCTTCCTAAGACTTACACTCTAACACATTGTGACATAATTGTTGAGTTAACATTGGAACTCTCTCAAACCATCAATAAATCATAGGTTTGGTATTCATGATTTTTTAACACATCGTCCAATCCTGAAAATTATGTTTCGACTTTCACCATAATGTGGCATAAAAAAACTCAGTAGTTTCGTTATTCTACAGAGCAGGTTGGGGGAGATCTTAATATTTGTATTTGTGTGTAGCCCTTATAAAAATCCAATAGAGATAAAAAAAATGCATCTACAAACCTAGATGTTTTGCACCCTCAAACTATTTATCCACATTGATGTATATGCACCCTCACTATTTAACTACATCAAGATCTATACCTTGATGCTCGACATATATCAATTTAAAATTGTGAAGCCTCAAAGATGCATGTTCAATTCCTAGGATTTGATGAAGAGATCCATCCCATAGGCCGAGTTTCCATCCATCCTAGATGGTAGCTCTTCCCATAAGACTATGGGAAGAGTTACCATGTAGGATGGGTGGCAACGTTTCCCATAGTCCCGTGGGAAGAGTTTCCATGTAGGATGACCGACAACTCTGAACACAGTCTTATGGATATATTTTCCATGTAGGATGGGTGGCAACTCTTCCCACAGTATTGTGGGCAGAGTTGCCACCCATCCTGTGGACATAGTTTCCACCCATCCTATATGGAAACGCTGCCCACATGACTGTGGGAATATTTTCCATCCA
The DNA here is from genome assembly GCA_009831015.1 of Picea engelmannii. Taxonomy (NCBI): domain Eukaryota; kingdom Viridiplantae; phylum Streptophyta; class Pinopsida; order Pinales; family Pinaceae; genus Picea; species Picea engelmannii. The sequence goes on from ML814668.1 coordinate 37,227, forward strand.
TCCTACATGGAAAATATGCCCACAGGAATGTGGGAAGAGTTTCCATCTAGAATGACATGTGGGTAGAGTTTCCACCCATCCTAGATGGAAATTCTTCCCACAGGCCTGTGGGAAGAGTTGTCATATAGGATGGGCAGAAATTATACTCACAAGACTTTGGGCAGAGTTTCCATGTAGGATGAGTGGAAACTCTTCCCACATTCTTGTGGGTAGAGTTTCCATTTAGGATGGGATTGTGGGCATAATTTCCACCCATCCTACATGGAAACTCTTCCCACAGGCTTGTGGGTAGATTTTCCATGTAGGATAGATGGAAACTCTACCCACAAGGTCTCTGGGAAGAGTTTCCATGTAGGATGGATGGAAAATCTTCCCACATGCCTATGGGTAGAGTTTCCATGTAGTATGGATGGAAAATATGCTGAAACTCTACCCATAGACATGTGGGCAGAGGTTCCATGTAGGATGGAAACTCTACCCACATTCATATGGGAAACATTGCCATCCTACAAGGTTGTAGGCAAAGTTGACTCCGGGGTTTCAAAAATCGAGTCCACTATGAAAATGATGAGGGGATACTCAAGTCATGTTTACATTTAACCATCTAAACATTGCTCAAAACATGTATGACTTGAACTGTATTTTATGCAACAATCAAACTAGAATCATAGGGTACAAATGATATTAACAATGATTGAATCAAAATACACTGTTTTTAGGAAATTTTTGGTGCTCGACATTCAAAAGTGTCCAATAACACTATTTGATACATATTATCCTTAAATAATAATGCCACATATGAATATAACTAAAGTGAAATAAATGTCTCGATTGCATAAAAATGAAATGATAACATACATTGTGTTGTACATAAATAACACAATGTTCCATCAATCCCATTAAATACAGGCCAGGTTCTCACATTTTTTCTTTTTACTTTATCTCTTTATCATAGTCGAAATTCTTTTCCTTTGTGTGAGTTCTTTCGATGGGTTATTTGATTCTTTATTTCAAGTGTAGCACTACTTTTCCCTTTATCATTTCATTTACAATAAATATTTTATTAATAAAATGTTTTCGTAATAGAAAAAAAATTAAGTTAAGATACATGAAAAAAAAACAGTATTGAGATTATAGACTTATTGTGGATAAGAGTCGCTAACGGATGGATGGAGGCGGAGGGCTTTGCTGCTAGGGTTTCCCTGGACGCAACCCCTCTCGCGGAAGCTTCTTCGCGGGCGCCTCATCTATCGGCATCCCACTAATCCCCGTGGTCGGCTTTGATGGTGCGGTTTCTCAGGTGCACCGCAAATGTCGGTCCTTCTTCTGGCGACCCCCTGGATGTGGCTCCGTCCTCGTGGATGCTCGGTTTATTTTTCGCCTGGTGCCCCAGCCTCTTGACGGTTTGGGTTTCTCTGGTGCACCGCCTGCTTGTGCGGCTGATGGACTTGTATGTGGTTGTTGGCCGGTCTAGCTTGTTTTCTCTGGATTTTGACGCGTTTTGGTGGTATATGCCGTCGAACAAATCCGTCTGGGGATTTTGATGGCTCCCTCCCTCGGCGGTGTGGTGGGTGGACATATTATGGGTTTCTGATTTGGGATCTGGAGCTTGGTATTGTGGTTGCTAGGTTTTTCTTCTTGTGATTGAGACAGAGCTTTGAGGTCCATCTTTTAGATGTAGAAAAATACTTATTGTGAATAAGTATCATACAACTTGCTAGTAGATGGTTTAGAAAAACTCAATAGTAGATGAAACAACATTATGGTGTGTCTCAATAGTAATGTTAGTAATGTTTGGTGAAGGGGAAAACAATGTAGCTTGAACTCGTTTTTCCTTATTACATGATCTTCCATACTGATGTCATTCAATGTAGGCCTCTTCACCATATTTTGTTATTGGCCTTGAATGAGAAAAAGCATGAACATAAAAAGGTAAAATTTGAAATTGCTTAAGATTTAAAATGGAAATCAAATGGATACCATTTTTACGTAAAAGTGACTTACAATTGGTTGTGTAGTTATTGATCTTTTATATTGTTTCACTCATGATTTAAACAATTGTTTCACTTAATGAGGAGTGACATCAAAGAAACGAGAGGCTAGATCTATTGTAGAATCCATATCAATTGTAGTTAAACACTTTTCATATTCAAGAGTAATTTGGTTTTTAATAATTGGAGGGACACATTTTCTTTGTTTTTGTTTTTGTAAGTTACCTTCTAATCTCATCACTATCTTAAAAATTGTGCCCTCATCTCATTATCAAGACACATTTTATCATGGTCAAATGTGTTTTGATAATCCATACCAATACAACCTCTTTGTGCTTCTTGATTGGTATTCCAATTTTTCATCTCCCTGTGTTTATGTTCATTACCTCATTTATTAAACTACCCAAGGCATGAGGATGGCAAGCCTTAGTCATATAAAGAGCATGTGCCCCTTGAATATGCATGTAAGGAACCATCTCATATCCTAAACAAGATGAACACAACCAAAGCCACTCACTTACAAGTTGTATGATCTTGCAATGAATCACTTCTTTTCAGGAAGGGCCTTAAAAGGAGGTAGGGGGAAAAGTAATTGGGGGAGGGCTTATAAGGATCCGACGGCTCTATTCTTATATGATATTAAGAATGCTCCACATGTTGAGTAAAAATTAGAATCTACCTACTAAATACATGATTTAATTACACTAATACTACATGAAAGATAATTATACCTTTCCTCATACATAGAGACATCACTTCCTATAGACCCTTGCAATTGGAAAGTTTGTAATTCTCTATAACCCCCCCACATTCTCAACAAATTTTGGTATTTTTCTTCATTTGGTAGATCTTTAATAACCTAAAATGTAAAATGACTATTACTTAAAAAAAAATCAAATACCAATAATAATTATATATGTTTAAAAAAATTATTATACCATCAAAATTACATCATGTCGACTAAGGATTTTGTTTGACATTGCTCCATTAGATTGCCCATAGTTGAGATTTATATACTCATTGATTTTATGATGAATTGATTCCCAAAGCTTACTTGCAACTCCAAGTATTTCTAGCTCATCCCAAAGTTGAATGAACTTTGATTTATCAAGCCCCTTAGTTGGATTTTTCTTGTCAAACTCTTGTACTATTCTTTGAACCTCACGAAACATTTTCAAAATAGTTCAAATTCCAAAATGATGAGCACAATATACCAAATTGGACATTGATCTAGGTGTCAACTATAATTTCCAACAAGTTAATTTATATATTAGCAAAATAATGAATTCTATTTGAAATGAACATTAAGAGGAAAAACACATACCTTGTCATCATTTGACCAATCCATGGGATAGTTCTTAATAACAATAAATGAACTACCATGTAAATATGGCTCTACATAAACGATGCAAATATCAACTTGGTCTAGCTATCCTTTACTTGAATCTAATGTAGGGTTCAATTCCTGAGATGTAAAATTACATAAGAATTGACATATGAGTACTAAAAACATAAAAATTGATACACCAATTTAATTAATAAAACTTACCAGAAGTAATTTTGAAGACATTGAATGTAATTTTGCAGCTGAATTGATTGTCTCTCGTTCTTGAATAGAATGTTCCTTTGTAACCATGTGTATATTTCTTTTTGAACATGTACACCATGAACAAAAATGATTCCCGATCGATGACACTTTCCATGACATACTAACTGGAAAGTTGCAACAATATCATGGAACTCAAACAATTTTACATTCACTACTCTACCATCGCTCATTATAATTTCATTCCGACAAAACATTTTTAATTGTTTTATTAGGTTGTTCTAATTTTCTGGATCAATAACATGTGTCAGAACATGCTTTATTCCTCTTTTCCATTCCATTTTCCAATGCTTATACAAGACATTAAACCATTATCCTATAGAAATTCAAGTAATATATCACATACTTGTCCACCTCTACCATAATGGAGATGAGAATTGATTCCAATATTAAAAGTCACATCTTCAACCATTTCACCGTATCTCTTCTCATAGGATTCAATCATATAGGAAGCATATTCCTGTACCTTTTTGACCATAAATCCAAAGGTAAAACCATCAATTATTTCCCAACCCATATTCAATTTATCAACATCATTTCCCCATATTTTCATTTCCTCATAAATTGATGTCGCATTAACTCCCTTAAATAAACCATGATTGTCGATGTGATTTAGACACTGTAATGCCTTATGAGTCATACTTGATTCAATAAAAATTGAATCCATGTTCCTAGGAGTGAAGTTCTTACGAATATCTTCCACAACAATAGAATGCATATTTTCAAGAACTCCATCTAAATTCTCCATTAGATCTTTGACCTTAGAACTTGCAAGAAAATAACTACTTAAGTAGTTTCCAATTGCACCAATAATGTCACATTCTTCCACATTATCAATTGGTTTACCAAAGTACCAACTACCAAGATCCCTCCATTTATGTTTTCCCTCTTTAACTCTTTTTTGAAACCATCCATATTGCTTCTTGAGATATAATATGTTTTTTCTTGAATGATGAGCCACATCCCTTCTACCATGTTCAATGTCCTTTTGTACATGAAAAGAACATGAATTACCATCTAGTTGTATAGAAGCTACTAATTCTGAAGAAACACCGATATTTTGTTGGTCATGTTGATCAATAGGGATTGATGGAGGCAAAAAATCTATTGTTTTTCCCTTTGATTGGGGTGGAATATTTTTTTTCCCTCCAACTAGTGTGAACTAAAGGATTATGTTATGTGGTCCCAAATTAGGAACATAAAAGCATCATTTTCCCTAGGTCGAGTCTCGACCTCGACCTCTTCGATTGGGAACATATTTTGTATTTGGTATTTCTGAATTATCCATTATGAAAAAAATCCCAATGAGTTACCCTAACCAACAAACATAAAGTAATATTGTAATGTAGCATAAAAAACATAAAGTATCTTTGATATTTAGATTTCAATGCAAAATTAAGAGAATGAACATGGTTCTCCAAGCAACATTAAAGACACAAGGGAAAGAATAAAATGTGGATCCAATGAGTCACCCTAACCAACAAACATGCAATGTAAACAAACCCATTTATATCAAAGTGTAATGTTAACATTCAACAAGTGTAACCATAAGTTAATGCAACAATAAAACTTTGTTCAAACTGTGTGACCAACAATTATTAGAGCATGTACCAACATATTTTAGCATGGTTCACCATGTATTTGCACCATCTTTTATTCATAAGGATAAAACCAGGAAGACATCACAAGTGATTGACAAAAATGGAAGCATAAAACTATATAAAGAAGCAACACAACCAACAAGATTACTTTTGTGTATTAAGCATGTATTATGTATTTATAAGGATAAAACCAAGAAGACATCACAAGTGTTTGACAAAAATGGAAACATAAAACTATGTAAAGAAGCGACACAACCAACAATATTACTTTTATGTGTTGAGCATGTATTATGTGTTAAGAAAGAGTTATTCCAAAGATAAATCTTGAACACTTTAAAGCATTAGAAAAACAAATCCATGGTCATAGTGGTATTGATGAAAATGCAAATCTAGAGAAATTTGCTAAGAATCCTCCATTGTCAACAAGTGCACCTAGAACATATCCATACTAAATTGAAAATTGTTGAAAATGAGTATGCACATGAATCAAAGTTTGGAGCATTGTTGAAAATGAGTATGCACATGAATCAAAGTTTGAGCTAAATTTTGGTTGAAATTGTTCAAATTTAGATTCTAAGAACTAAGATAGAGCTATGATGAGATTCTAATCTATTTTATCAAAAAGGTAGATGATATTGAAGGTTGACACATGGAGAATTCACATAATACTGCTTGAGCAGGATACATTTCATATATATTTTTTAATGTTTCGGTGATATGCAGATCCATGTGGGTCCAAGAAGTTATTTCCATTCTGTCACTCTGTAATGCCATAATTCTAGTACCATAAACTCTTTTTTCAATATGGTGTATAAATTAGTTATCCCTTTTGTGTCCAATGTGTACAAGCACAAATTAATATATGTATTTCATATCCAATCTCGATGATGTATTTCATTTCCTTTGAACAAGATCATGCTGAAGGGTATCTTGAGCTTTTTGCTAAGACAAAAATATACTTTGCTACGACTTTTGAAAAGTTGATGACGATGTCCATGTAAATCTAGGTGAGGGTTGGATCCATTATTTTTCAATCTTTGTGTGAAGGTGGTTGTTTCCCCCAGTGCCCTGATAGGGTCTTTCATGGAGTTATTTCTCGAAGTATCTACTTGATATAATCAAAGACTTTTGTTCTCTTCTAGGGCCCCTTTCAAAACCTCTTTCAAGACATCGATCTAGTCCTCAAGTGTACACAGGATGTATGAAATATGGTCTTGTCTCGGTGAATAAGTAAGTAGAAAAGGGGAATATTTATGTTATTCCAAACTTGAAATTGATAAGATAAAGAACTGTGTGGAATTATGCAACACATGTTTGGTCATTGAAGTTTGGAACGTTGAATTTAAGCTTCTTCACTGTTGTCAATATCTTATGACAGGGGTAAGGTACGATGAACCATAATACTTGAAATCTGGTGAAGTGGGGAATAAATACTTCAGACATGCAACTAGTCAACTTTATTCCATCTCAAAGGATTTGGCATACTATGCATCCCAAAATATGTAAGCCCTTGAATGTTTCTTCATAAATATATATAGTAAAATGATGTAATGTTTCTAGGGCAATTTGCTCAAATACGATTCTAATTAGTTCATGTTAGTGAATCAAAGATATATTACATAGATACGCAAATGAGGATGTTTCTATTGGATCCTAGTTTATAGGATTGGATGTGAAACACATTGAGGATCAGAAAATGTTTTGTGGAACTCCTCCAAGTGTAACTGCATTTCCTTTTTTTCTACAATGTTAGAACATTGTCAATATTGATGCCTTTATATCATCATTTAAAATAATGCACATTTTCTGTTATGCAATTCAGATTGTGAATGGAAGGCACAGTCGAGCAATGTATGTGTTGCCTCTTTCGATTGGAGTTGCAGTGGCATTTTCAAATCTGCAAAACGAATTAATGAAGTGCATCACCGCTGCAAGGAAATCGACAATGTTGTATTTAATGCATGTTTGTCGGTATCAATCTCAACTACCAATGGAGTTGATGTGATCATTATCCCATCATGCATGTATCCAATGAATACATGATTGAAAAGGAGAAGCAAGATTCATAGTAGTTGAGACTACTACCTATGAAATTGCATTGGCCTCAAGAGTATAAATAGAGAAATTTATTTGATACTTATATATGAGTGCCATTTGTATGCAACTTAAGTTAGTTTTGGATAAGGAGTATGTTTCCCACAAGGCAAGGATTTTTACTTCTCTTTCCATGGCGACGACCATAGACAAATAACCTGGGCTTCTACTTCAAAAGGAAGGTACAAAACTCATGTGGATCATTACTTTAGAAGGCATCTACTAGACAGTGAGCAATTTCCTTAATTGCTCAGAATTAACATACTAACACTCACAGGTAGTTCTAATGATTGATGTTGCATTCACATGGGTATTTAATCTGACATCAACATGTATGATTTCTACACTGGTTAAAGCATCCAACTCCTGGAGCAAAGCGAAGGATTCATTTACGATTCACAACATTTTGTAAGATTTGGGGTTGTTATTGTCTGGAAGTAACCTTATGCCATACATTACTGCCTCATTCTGTTATATGTAATACCAATCATAAGAGGATATTATTCTCTAGAGGATGGTTGTATTATCAACTATGGAAAATTAGTTGGAGAAATGATCGTTGTTATTCTAATGAAGACTTGGAAAAATCATGATACAAATATCATTGATAATGTTATCTATCTTATCAATTTATTCTTTTTTCAAAGGAATATGATCTATGAAAATTAAGTGGTATATAAACCATCTCTGCCTTTTTGACATATCCATTTCATGAGTTTTGGGCTTCACGAATATTTTAACTTATTGGAAAAATAATATAAATATCATTGATAATGCCATCTATCCTGTCAATTTATTCTTTGTTCAAAGAACTATGATCTGTGAAAATTAAGTGGTATAGGGTATTCGTTAACATGGAAAGAAAATCAGGTAGGAAACCATCTCTGCCTTATTGACAGATCTATTTTCATGAGTTTTTTTCCTTTGGTAATATGAGAAAGGATGCAAATTTAACTTATTTTACTCTGCATTGGGTAAAAATGATCACTATCAAAGTAAACTAATACACTACATTGGAACCTGAATCAATAGTGTGATTGTTGAAATACTTAAACTAGAAGGTGGTACTTACTAAATTTAACCTGAATCAATAGTGTGATTGTTGAAATACTTAAACTAGAAGGTGGTACTTACTAAATTTACTTCGTGACTTGTAGACATAGGAGTGGAAATAGAAATATTTCTTTTAAATATTCAAACTACAAGGTATTACTTACTAAACTTACTTCCTAACTTGCAAACATAGGATTATAAATGTTTCTACTATAACTTGAGAAAAGTTGATTGGTCAAGGATGTTCAAGTTTGAACAAATATTGTAACTTAGTAAGGGATGCAGTGGGAAACATAAAAATTTTAAGCAGAATGTCTGATAAGACTAAGAGTTATATTCAAAGGGATTTTTCTGAAGTCAATGATTGCATTGAGTGAAATTTTCTGACTTCATGTTGAGGTTTGTGGTCAAAATGGACAATGTAACAAAACTTTAATTTTAAATCAATGTGTATAACTCATTTTTTTTTATATAATATGGTAACATATTTTGAAACCTACTTCTAATTGTATGGACAATGTTCTTTGCATGGGAAATCCAATTTAATGTGGCTTATTCACCGTATTATGAGAAAATTATCCATGTGATTAATGATATCCCTGTAAATACAAGGCACCTAACTATGAGAAACTTCTCACAATATTTGTTGACAAGAAGAAATATCCACCTTGAGAAGACTATGGCACCATTAAAGGTTTCATGGAGTATAGATGGTTTTTCAATTATGATGGATTGTTGGACATATGCCCAAAACTGTCCACATTTAAATGCCATTGTATGCTCAACATTAGGTCACTCTTTCTTAGCCACCAATAAAGGAATGGCAGTCTTAAATAGTCAATGATATATTACTTCCCACTCATGCACCCCATGATTTTAAAACTAAAATCTCTCATGCCTGAAACATCATACAAATGAGACCATTGGGTCAATGTTGCCATTACTACAAGAGTCCTCAACAATTCCGTCAAGTTTAATGCCTTCACCAAATTTTGTATTCCCATCTCATAAAACACCTTCCAAATGTGCACCCCCTCATATGTTTGATATCAATGGTAGGGAGGGCATGGATATTCCTATAGCAAGGTTTTTCTTTGCATGTGAAAACACATTTAATATTGCATGTTCCCAATGTTATGAGGAAATTATCTATGCAATAGATGGTGGCCCTATAAATACAAGGCACCTAGTTATGAGAAGCTTCATACAATCTTGGTTGACAAGAATAAATCTCACCTTGATAATTCTATGGCACCATGAAACATTCATGGAGTATGGATGGTTTCATTCATGAAGGATAAATGGACATATGCCCAAAACTTTCTACTTTTAAATTTCATTGTGTGTTCAACATTAGGGCATTATTTTTCAGCCAATAATAAATGACAATCTTCCAAGAAACCCCAAGAAATTCTGGTAGCCTCCCCAAGAAGGGTGGATGAAAGTAAACTTCAATGGGTTTTCCAAGGAAATCTTGGCAAAGCATGTGTATGAATAGTAGCAATAGACAACCAAGGGCCATGCTTGCATTCTTTATTCAGTCAACTAACATGGGGGAAAATAGTCAAACAGAATCAACCATATTTGTTGGTAGTATAAAACTATCAACTGTAGGGATATAACAATATAATATTTAAAGGAGACTTGGAAATTATGATCAATTATCTCAAAACAAACATTGACAACCTTTCTTGGTAATCAGAAGGCCAATTACAATGTTTCAAAGAAGCCTACATGAAGTTTACTATTCTTCCTTTACAATGAATTTTACTATCCTTATTGAACATAAATGCAGAGTTTAGAAATAAAAAAATAACCTAAACATCATTGAAATAAAGGAGTATGTCAATTGTAAAATTTCAAAAAATGAAACACAATGAATTCACATGTTAACCATGCACAATTTATAACCATTAAGAAGGAAATTCCATGAAAATCATTACTATAAACTCACATTGCAAGATTCATCAATTAAAGGTGATAACATCAACAAGATTACCAAATTTTTATTTTTACTACAAGAAAACTCCAATGCAAGAAAACTCATATTTCAATGCAAAAATAAAAGAATGAACCTAGTTCTCCAAGCAATGTCGTGTAGTTGGTTGCAAACTCATATCTGATTGAAATTCGTTACTTTTTCCTTGCTCCAAACTATGAAACTCCATTTTTTAGTTAAAAATATTTCACAATTCAGAGACTCTTTCAAATTTTCTCAATTCCAATTTCCTCCAAAATAATATCTAACCACATAATTCATTATCACACCAAAATTTAGTTTCTTCTACTCCCTTATTTCTCACTACTTGTTGCTAGTAATTAAGTGGTTGTCTACCCTTCTTTCTCACTGGTTATTACCAATCATGGATTGATTCACTTCCCTTAGTTCTCTCTACCTATTTTACAATGAAAATAAAACCCTCCTTACTGGTTTAATCATTGAGAGCGCATATTTAAATGAAAAACACTTGGAAAAAATGTAGGTCATTTATCTAGCTCATCCTTCATCTCCATCCACCTTTAGTTCGTCAATTTGTAAAGTGGGTTTTTTCTCTAACCCATCCTCCATCTCCAATTTCCTTCTGTTCATCGATTTGGAAAAAAAATGGTAAAAACACAAGCTTATTTCTCTAATTCGTCCACTCTAACTCACCCTCATTGATTTGGATAAAAAAGGGGGAAAACATATGCTTCTTTCTCTAATTCATCCACTCTAACTTGTCCTCTATATCCAACCACGTTTTCTTAATCAATTTGGAAACTATGATGTTTCTCTAACTCATCTTCTATCTCCAACTTCCTTTTGTTCATCGATTTGGCAAGAACAATGGGAAAAACGTAGGGTTCTTTCTCTAACTCGTGTTCCATCACCACTTATGTCATCTTATCATATGATCTTATGGGTGTTGTTTTTCCCAAACCTCGTAGCAAGTGGGAGTTAAATGATTTATCTCAACTTGTCTTTTGGTCCTTCTATTAATTGATTGTGAATAAATTTAGCAAGTGGGAGTTAAACAATTGATAGACAATCTCTAATTTTCCTTACTTTATAGAAAATACTATTTTAATAGATGAAACAAATGGTTTAAACTCACCGTATTTAGATTAACTTATTTTATCTTCTATTGAGTAAGTCATTTTCTAGTGAATTAGTTTAGCTAAAATAATGTGAAGTATTAAGAAAAAAAAAAAAAAACTTTTCACATAAAAAGGAATATTCTTTGTAACTTTAGGATATGGTTAAAGGTAAATAAAATATTATGTTCCAAATATGTGTTTAAAAAATCTCAAGATAAGTACCTCTTTTCAAATCCTTTGGCTCCTTTCCCACTAGAAACTCTTCCAGTCCTCAAGGTGTAGGATAGTCGGTGACAAAGTGTGTTGTTAAGGCACTTTGTGATGTTAAGTCACTAGTTCGAAACCTACGAGGAAAAAAAATCTAGCCATGTTAAGGGTTGGCGTGGATCAGGCCAAGTGAGATCCCCGAGTGATTTTGACATCTTAGATACCCCTGAGTAGTGGTTTCTCAAGCCATAGGCTAGTCCAATAGGTCACATAAAAACTAGCAAAAAAAAAAAACTCTTCCACAAGTTGCCTCTTTGCAGATGTGTACATGCTTGTGTTTGCCTCAATTTCGTGAAATTATTGTGTAATATCAATGATATTCAACATTTTTATTGTGGTTTTACACTCATATATCAACCTATAACACTCATCTCATGGACATAGCCCTTATAATGCACCCTATCTTAGCCTCAAACACATGAATCATGGCCTATTCATTCTTAGGGTGGCCATAACACTCAGATCATGCCCTAGGAAAACCTCAAACACATAGATTGAGTCATGTCCTCTTCTCCATTCACTTAGTTTGAGGAAGGGTTTGACATGGTATTATTTTCCATTCGCTTGGCTTTGATGAATAACTTCAAGTTGTTTTCTTCACAATTTTCCTAGTTTTTTGATGAGTTTCATTAGGTTGCCTCAAGTCCCACCACCAACTCTTTTCCTACATGGTTTAGCATGGTTGTGGTGATTAACAACTTGTTGATGAAAGGGTCCAATCCCACATCCAAATTTTTGGGAATAGTGCAGGGTCTCTATGATTTTGTAGGCCAAGAGGAAAATCATCTCTTCATGGAACTATTTTGATGGATACTAAAGGAAAATTTTCTTTCTTATTGTCCAAGATGCAAAAGTACACACTTAACTAAGACATATATGGGTAGTGGTCGCTTCCCTTGGAGAACCTACTATTGTGTCACATATACCAAGAATATACAAATTTATGGTTATGGTGGGGATAAACTTCATCCCCGTGTGAAAACTTATGCTATGGAATGTTATAATGTGAGATATGATGAACATGATACTCTAGTATGGGGTAAAAATATACTCTTTGGAGGCCTAGGAGGTAAAAATATTGAATGTGTTAGATGGTATTTATTAAAAATAATATCATGTATGTTTGGCTTAGTGACTTTTTTTTAATTAAATATATAGATGCATTGAAATTAGCAATTTTTTTTTTTATTGATGGAAACTTTTGCAAGAAGGATTTTCTTAGTGTCCTTTCTCCCATCACATCATTGATTGTGTTCAACTCCAATGTTCCAGGATTCTTTGTAACACTACTTTTAGTGGTGATTTTGTTCATTTATTTATGCATTTTCTCAATCATTTTATGGTATCTGTGACTTTGAGTGTTTATATTCTTTGTTTTTCTAGTCACTCAAAGTCCCCAAGCCATATTTTTGTAGGAGTACCTTTTAGATACTTGGAATTACTTTGTTCTACTTAAAAAACTTTGTTATTTGAATCACAATGCTTTGTATGGTGTTATAACCTTTTGGCACCTTGTTCGATGGAAGAGTGTCAGTTGGCTTTGATCATTCTTCCAATTCTATTTGGATTTGTGTTCAATCATGTTGATAAACATCACTGAGATAGAGTTTGGTTTTTGCAATTTCACTTGTAGGGCTTTGTCTCACCAGATTCCTTAGGGATCTACCACTTCTTGCCTTATTGATAAGAAATATCATCATCAACATCACGCATGTTCAACTTTTACTGCAACAACACTTCCCCTCTCTCCCAAAATCATTGGAGGCCAATTCTTCTATTATTGGGAGGGATGATAGGGATTAACATATGCACTTATCATACCAAATTATTATTTGTATTAGGAGATTATTATTGTGAATTTTTGTGATGAATCATTTTGGTTTCCTAGTCTCATGGAGTAGTTGAGAGCATTTCTCCATCTCTATTATTGTGATTTGTTGCTAGTTCTTAGGATCTAGTGAGTATTTCTCTCCTAGATTTGTTTATTTGGTTTTCTTTATGTAAATATATATAATATTCTATTTGGATTATTAAAAATTAGTTAGATATTTTTATTTGCAATTCGGTGTATAAATCTACTCATGAGTAGGATTTCCCACATCATGTTGGGAAATTCCACATCATCCAACCATATTCAACCATGGTCATCATGGTCAACCACAATCAAGCATGATCAATGCTAGTCAACCATACTCAACCATGTTTAGTCATCATTGTAAGGTTAAATATAGTTGAATGTTATCAAGTGTTGTAATGCACCACTAACATATACTTTTACTATGTATCAATTCTAGAAATCAGATGTAACCTTTGAGGAATGTCACAATCCAACATAACAATTGAGGAATGTTGTAATGCAACATAAATATGAACAAATGCCACAATGAGACAAAACCATTGAGGAACAAAGAACTTTGACATAAGTCAATGAAGATGAATGTCACAATGAGACATAACCATTGAGGAATGTTGCAATCCAACATATCCATTCAGGACCAGGAAAACCAAACTCAACCTTGTTCAACCACATTCAAACATAGTCAACCATGGTTTATTATATCCATCCATAGTGAAACATGGTCAACCATATACAACCATGGCCATCCAAAGTCAACTAA
>ML814668.1:51634-66137 GCA_009831015.1 Picea engelmannii
AACATTCAACAAGTGTAACCATAAGTTAATGCAACAATAAAACTTTGTTCAAACTGTGTGACCAACAATTATTAGAGCATGTACCAACATATTTTAGCATGGTTCACCATGTATTTGCACCATCTTTTATTCATAAGGATAAAACCAGGAAGACATCACAAGTGATTGACAAAAATGGAAGCATAAAACTATATAAAGAAGCAACACAACCAACAAGATTACTTTTGTGTATTAAGCATGTATTATGTATTTATAAGGATAAAACCAAGAAGACATCACAAGTGTTTGACAAAAATGGAAACATAAAACTATGTAAAGAAGCGACACAACCAACAATATTACTTTTATGTGTTGAGCATGTATTATGTGTTAAGAAAGAGTTATTCCAAAGATAAATCTTGAACACTTTAAAGCATTAGAAAAACAAATCCATGGTCATAGTGGTATTGATGAAAATGCAAATCTAGAGAAATTTGCTAAGAATCCTCCATTGTCAACAAGTGCACCTAGAACATATCCATACTAAATTGAAAATTGTTGAAAATGAGTATGCACATGAATCAAAGTTTGGAGCATTGTTGAAAATGAGTATGCACATGAATCAAAGTTTGAGCTAAATTTTGGTTGAAATTGTTCAAATTTAGATTCTAAGAACTAAGATAGAGCTATGATGAGATTCTAATCTATTTTATCAAAAAGGTAGATGATATTGAAGGTTGACACATGGAGAATTCACATAATACTGCTTGAGCAGGATACATTTCATATATATTTTTTAATGTTTCGGTGATATGCAGATCCATGTGGGTCCAAGAAGTTATTTCCATTCTGTCACTCTGTAATGCCATAATTCTAGTACCATAAACTCTTTTTTCAATATGGTGTATAAATTAGTTATCCCTTTTGTGTCCAATGTGTACAAGCACAAATTAATATATGTATTTCATATCCAATCTCGATGATGTATTTCATTTCCTTTGAACAAGATCATGCTGAAGGGTATCTTGAGCTTTTTGCTAAGACAAAAATATACTTTGCTACGACTTTTGAAAAGTTGATGACGATGTCCATGTAAATCTAGGTGAGGGTTGGATCCATTATTTTTCAATCTTTGTGTGAAGGTGGTTGTTTCCCCCAGTGCCCTGATAGGGTCTTTCATGGAGTTATTTCTCGAAGTATCTACTTGATATAATCAAAGACTTTTGTTCTCTTCTAGGGCCCCTTTCAAAACCTCTTTCAAGACATCGATCTAGTCCTCAAGTGTACACAGGATGTATGAAATATGGTCTTGTCTCGGTGAATAAGTAAGTAGAAAAGGGGAATATTTATGTTATTCCAAACTTGAAATTGATAAGATAAAGAACTGTGTGGAATTATGCAACACATGTTTGGTCATTGAAGTTTGGAACGTTGAATTTAAGCTTCTTCACTGTTGTCAATATCTTATGACAGGGGTAAGGTACGATGAACCATAATACTTGAAATCTGGTGAAGTGGGGAATAAATACTTCAGACATGCAACTAGTCAACTTTATTCCATCTCAAAGGATTTGGCATACTATGCATCCCAAAATATGTAAGCCCTTGAATGTTTCTTCATAAATATATATAGTAAAATGATGTAATGTTTCTAGGGCAATTTGCTCAAATACGATTCTAATTAGTTCATGTTAGTGAATCAAAGATATATTACATAGATACGCAAATGAGGATGTTTCTATTGGATCCTAGTTTATAGGATTGGATGTGAAACACATTGAGGATCAGAAAATGTTTTGTGGAACTCCTCCAAGTGTAACTGCATTTCCTTTTTTTCTACAATGTTAGAACATTGTCAATATTGATGCCTTTATATCATCATTTAAAATAATGCACATTTTCTGTTATGCAATTCAGATTGTGAATGGAAGGCACAGTCGAGCAATGTATGTGTTGCCTCTTTCGATTGGAGTTGCAGTGGCATTTTCAAATCTGCAAAACGAATTAATGAAGTGCATCACCGCTGCAAGGAAATCGACAATGTTGTATTTAATGCATGTTTGTCGGTATCAATCTCAACTACCAATGGAGTTGATGTGATCATTATCCCATCATGCATGTATCCAATGAATACATGATTGAAAAGGAGAAGCAAGATTCATAGTAGTTGAGACTACTACCTATGAAATTGCATTGGCCTCAAGAGTATAAATAGAGAAATTTATTTGATACTTATATATGAGTGCCATTTGTATGCAACTTAAGTTAGTTTTGGATAAGGAGTATGTTTCCCACAAGGCAAGGATTTTTACTTCTCTTTCCATGGCGACGACCATAGACAAATAACCTGGGCTTCTACTTCAAAAGGAAGGTACAAAACTCATGTGGATCATTACTTTAGAAGGCATCTACTAGACAGTGAGCAATTTCCTTAATTGCTCAGAATTAACATACTAACACTCACAGGTAGTTCTAATGATTGATGTTGCATTCACATGGGTATTTAATCTGACATCAACATGTATGATTTCTACACTGGTTAAAGCATCCAACTCCTGGAGCAAAGCGAAGGATTCATTTACGATTCACAACATTTTGTAAGATTTGGGGTTGTTATTGTCTGGAAGTAACCTTATGCCATACATTACTGCCTCATTCTGTTATATGTAATACCAATCATAAGAGGATATTATTCTCTAGAGGATGGTTGTATTATCAACTATGGAAAATTAGTTGGAGAAATGATCGTTGTTATTCTAATGAAGACTTGGAAAAATCATGATACAAATATCATTGATAATGTTATCTATCTTATCAATTTATTCTTTTTTCAAAGGAATATGATCTATGAAAATTAAGTGGTATATAAACCATCTCTGCCTTTTTGACATATCCATTTCATGAGTTTTGGGCTTCACGAATATTTTAACTTATTGGAAAAATAATATAAATATCATTGATAATGCCATCTATCCTGTCAATTTATTCTTTGTTCAAAGAACTATGATCTGTGAAAATTAAGTGGTATAGGGTATTCGTTAACATGGAAAGAAAATCAGGTAGGAAACCATCTCTGCCTTATTGACAGATCTATTTTCATGAGTTTTTTTCCTTTGGTAATATGAGAAAGGATGCAAATTTAACTTATTTTACTCTGCATTGGGTAAAAATGATCACTATCAAAGTAAACTAATACACTACATTGGAACCTGAATCAATAGTGTGATTGTTGAAATACTTAAACTAGAAGGTGGTACTTACTAAATTTAACCTGAATCAATAGTGTGATTGTTGAAATACTTAAACTAGAAGGTGGTACTTACTAAATTTACTTCGTGACTTGTAGACATAGGAGTGGAAATAGAAATATTTCTTTTAAATATTCAAACTACAAGGTATTACTTACTAAACTTACTTCCTAACTTGCAAACATAGGATTATAAATGTTTCTACTATAACTTGAGAAAAGTTGATTGGTCAAGGATGTTCAAGTTTGAACAAATATTGTAACTTAGTAAGGGATGCAGTGGGAAACATAAAAATTTTAAGCAGAATGTCTGATAAGACTAAGAGTTATATTCAAAGGGATTTTTCTGAAGTCAATGATTGCATTGAGTGAAATTTTCTGACTTCATGTTGAGGTTTGTGGTCAAAATGGACAATGTAACAAAACTTTAATTTTAAATCAATGTGTATAACTCATTTTTTTTTATATAATATGGTAACATATTTTGAAACCTACTTCTAATTGTATGGACAATGTTCTTTGCATGGGAAATCCAATTTAATGTGGCTTATTCACCGTATTATGAGAAAATTATCCATGTGATTAATGATATCCCTGTAAATACAAGGCACCTAACTATGAGAAACTTCTCACAATATTTGTTGACAAGAAGAAATATCCACCTTGAGAAGACTATGGCACCATTAAAGGTTTCATGGAGTATAGATGGTTTTTCAATTATGATGGATTGTTGGACATATGCCCAAAACTGTCCACATTTAAATGCCATTGTATGCTCAACATTAGGTCACTCTTTCTTAGCCACCAATAAAGGAATGGCAGTCTTAAATAGTCAATGATATATTACTTCCCACTCATGCACCCCATGATTTTAAAACTAAAATCTCTCATGCCTGAAACATCATACAAATGAGACCATTGGGTCAATGTTGCCATTACTACAAGAGTCCTCAACAATTCCGTCAAGTTTAATGCCTTCACCAAATTTTGTATTCCCATCTCATAAAACACCTTCCAAATGTGCACCCCCTCATATGTTTGATATCAATGGTAGGGAGGGCATGGATATTCCTATAGCAAGGTTTTTCTTTGCATGTGAAAACACATTTAATATTGCATGTTCCCAATGTTATGAGGAAATTATCTATGCAATAGATGGTGGCCCTATAAATACAAGGCACCTAGTTATGAGAAGCTTCATACAATCTTGGTTGACAAGAATAAATCTCACCTTGATAATTCTATGGCACCATGAAACATTCATGGAGTATGGATGGTTTCATTCATGAAGGATAAATGGACATATGCCCAAAACTTTCTACTTTTAAATTTCATTGTGTGTTCAACATTAGGGCATTATTTTTCAGCCAATAATAAATGACAATCTTCCAAGAAACCCCAAGAAATTCTGGTAGCCTCCCCAAGAAGGGTGGATGAAAGTAAACTTCAATGGGTTTTCCAAGGAAATCTTGGCAAAGCATGTGTATGAATAGTAGCAATAGACAACCAAGGGCCATGCTTGCATTCTTTATTCAGTCAACTAACATGGGGGAAAATAGTCAAACAGAATCAACCATATTTGTTGGTAGTATAAAACTATCAACTGTAGGGATATAACAATATAATATTTAAAGGAGACTTGGAAATTATGATCAATTATCTCAAAACAAACATTGACAACCTTTCTTGGTAATCAGAAGGCCAATTACAATGTTTCAAAGAAGCCTACATGAAGTTTACTATTCTTCCTTTACAATGAATTTTACTATCCTTATTGAACATAAATGCAGAGTTTAGAAATAAAAAAATAACCTAAACATCATTGAAATAAAGGAGTATGTCAATTGTAAAATTTCAAAAAATGAAACACAATGAATTCACATGTTAACCATGCACAATTTATAACCATTAAGAAGGAAATTCCATGAAAATCATTACTATAAACTCACATTGCAAGATTCATCAATTAAAGGTGATAACATCAACAAGATTACCAAATTTTTATTTTTACTACAAGAAAACTCCAATGCAAGAAAACTCATATTTCAATGCAAAAATAAAAGAATGAACCTAGTTCTCCAAGCAATGTCGTGTAGTTGGTTGCAAACTCATATCTGATTGAAATTCGTTACTTTTTCCTTGCTCCAAACTATGAAACTCCATTTTTTAGTTAAAAATATTTCACAATTCAGAGACTCTTTCAAATTTTCTCAATTCCAATTTCCTCCAAAATAATATCTAACCACATAATTCATTATCACACCAAAATTTAGTTTCTTCTACTCCCTTATTTCTCACTACTTGTTGCTAGTAATTAAGTGGTTGTCTACCCTTCTTTCTCACTGGTTATTACCAATCATGGATTGATTCACTTCCCTTAGTTCTCTCTACCTATTTTACAATGAAAATAAAACCCTCCTTACTGGTTTAATCATTGAGAGCGCATATTTAAATGAAAAACACTTGGAAAAAATGTAGGTCATTTATCTAGCTCATCCTTCATCTCCATCCACCTTTAGTTCGTCAATTTGTAAAGTGGGTTTTTTCTCTAACCCATCCTCCATCTCCAATTTCCTTCTGTTCATCGATTTGGAAAAAAAATGGTAAAAACACAAGCTTATTTCTCTAATTCGTCCACTCTAACTCACCCTCATTGATTTGGATAAAAAAGGGGGAAAACATATGCTTCTTTCTCTAATTCATCCACTCTAACTTGTCCTCTATATCCAACCACGTTTTCTTAATCAATTTGGAAACTATGATGTTTCTCTAACTCATCTTCTATCTCCAACTTCCTTTTGTTCATCGATTTGGCAAGAACAATGGGAAAAACGTAGGGTTCTTTCTCTAACTCGTGTTCCATCACCACTTATGTCATCTTATCATATGATCTTATGGGTGTTGTTTTTCCCAAACCTCGTAGCAAGTGGGAGTTAAATGATTTATCTCAACTTGTCTTTTGGTCCTTCTATTAATTGATTGTGAATAAATTTAGCAAGTGGGAGTTAAACAATTGATAGACAATCTCTAATTTTCCTTACTTTATAGAAAATACTATTTTAATAGATGAAACAAATGGTTTAAACTCACCGTATTTAGATTAACTTATTTTATCTTCTATTGAGTAAGTCATTTTCTAGTGAATTAGTTTAGCTAAAATAATGTGAAGTATTAAGAAAAAAAAAAAAAAACTTTTCACATAAAAAGGAATATTCTTTGTAACTTTAGGATATGGTTAAAGGTAAATAAAATATTATGTTCCAAATATGTGTTTAAAAAATCTCAAGATAAGTACCTCTTTTCAAATCCTTTGGCTCCTTTCCCACTAGAAACTCTTCCAGTCCTCAAGGTGTAGGATAGTCGGTGACAAAGTGTGTTGTTAAGGCACTTTGTGATGTTAAGTCACTAGTTCGAAACCTACGAGGAAAAAAAATCTAGCCATGTTAAGGGTTGGCGTGGATCAGGCCAAGTGAGATCCCCGAGTGATTTTGACATCTTAGATACCCCTGAGTAGTGGTTTCTCAAGCCATAGGCTAGTCCAATAGGTCACATAAAAACTAGCAAAAAAAAAAAACTCTTCCACAAGTTGCCTCTTTGCAGATGTGTACATGCTTGTGTTTGCCTCAATTTCGTGAAATTATTGTGTAATATCAATGATATTCAACATTTTTATTGTGGTTTTACACTCATATATCAACCTATAACACTCATCTCATGGACATAGCCCTTATAATGCACCCTATCTTAGCCTCAAACACATGAATCATGGCCTATTCATTCTTAGGGTGGCCATAACACTCAGATCATGCCCTAGGAAAACCTCAAACACATAGATTGAGTCATGTCCTCTTCTCCATTCACTTAGTTTGAGGAAGGGTTTGACATGGTATTATTTTCCATTCGCTTGGCTTTGATGAATAACTTCAAGTTGTTTTCTTCACAATTTTCCTAGTTTTTTGATGAGTTTCATTAGGTTGCCTCAAGTCCCACCACCAACTCTTTTCCTACATGGTTTAGCATGGTTGTGGTGATTAACAACTTGTTGATGAAAGGGTCCAATCCCACATCCAAATTTTTGGGAATAGTGCAGGGTCTCTATGATTTTGTAGGCCAAGAGGAAAATCATCTCTTCATGGAACTATTTTGATGGATACTAAAGGAAAATTTTCTTTCTTATTGTCCAAGATGCAAAAGTACACACTTAACTAAGACATATATGGGTAGTGGTCGCTTCCCTTGGAGAACCTACTATTGTGTCACATATACCAAGAATATACAAATTTATGGT
Organism: Picea engelmannii; assembly: GCA_009831015.1. Lineage (NCBI taxonomy): Eukaryota > Viridiplantae > Streptophyta > Pinopsida > Pinales > Pinaceae > Picea > Picea engelmannii. Next base: position 59,149 of record ML814668.1, read on the forward strand.
TATGGTGGGGATAAACTTCATCCCCGTGTGAAAACTTATGCTATGGAATGTTATAATGTGAGATATGATGAACATGATACTCTAGTATGGGGTAAAAATATACTCTTTGGAGGCCTAGGAGGTAAAAATATTGAATGTGTTAGATGGTATTTATTAAAAATAATATCATGTATGTTTGGCTTAGTGACTTTTTTTTAATTAAATATATAGATGCATTGAAATTAGCAATTTTTTTTTTTATTGATGGAAACTTTTGCAAGAAGGATTTTCTTAGTGTCCTTTCTCCCATCACATCATTGATTGTGTTCAACTCCAATGTTCCAGGATTCTTTGTAACACTACTTTTAGTGGTGATTTTGTTCATTTATTTATGCATTTTCTCAATCATTTTATGGTATCTGTGACTTTGAGTGTTTATATTCTTTGTTTTTCTAGTCACTCAAAGTCCCCAAGCCATATTTTTGTAGGAGTACCTTTTAGATACTTGGAATTACTTTGTTCTACTTAAAAAACTTTGTTATTTGAATCACAATGCTTTGTATGGTGTTATAACCTTTTGGCACCTTGTTCGATGGAAGAGTGTCAGTTGGCTTTGATCATTCTTCCAATTCTATTTGGATTTGTGTTCAATCATGTTGATAAACATCACTGAGATAGAGTTTGGTTTTTGCAATTTCACTTGTAGGGCTTTGTCTCACCAGATTCCTTAGGGATCTACCACTTCTTGCCTTATTGATAAGAAATATCATCATCAACATCACGCATGTTCAACTTTTACTGCAACAACACTTCCCCTCTCTCCCAAAATCATTGGAGGCCAATTCTTCTATTATTGGGAGGGATGATAGGGATTAACATATGCACTTATCATACCAAATTATTATTTGTATTAGGAGATTATTATTGTGAATTTTTGTGATGAATCATTTTGGTTTCCTAGTCTCATGGAGTAGTTGAGAGCATTTCTCCATCTCTATTATTGTGATTTGTTGCTAGTTCTTAGGATCTAGTGAGTATTTCTCTCCTAGATTTGTTTATTTGGTTTTCTTTATGTAAATATATATAATATTCTATTTGGATTATTAAAAATTAGTTAGATATTTTTATTTGCAATTCGGTGTATAAATCTACTCATGAGTAGGATTTCCCACATCATGTTGGGAAATTCCACATCATCCAACCATATTCAACCATGGTCATCATGGTCAACCACAATCAAGCATGATCAATGCTAGTCAACCATACTCAACCATGTTTAGTCATCATTGTAAGGTTAAATATAGTTGAATGTTATCAAGTGTTGTAATGCACCACTAACATATACTTTTACTATGTATCAATTCTAGAAATCAGATGTAACCTTTGAGGAATGTCACAATCCAACATAACAATTGAGGAATGTTGTAATGCAACATAAATATGAACAAATGCCACAATGAGACAAAACCATTGAGGAACAAAGAACTTTGACATAAGTCAATGAAGATGAATGTCACAATGAGACATAACCATTGAGGAATGTTGCAATCCAACATATCCATTCAGGACCAGGAAAACCAAACTCAACCTTGTTCAACCACATTCAAACATAGTCAACCATGGTTTATTATATCCATCCATAGTGAAACATGGTCAACCATATACAACCATGGCCATCCAAAGTCAACTAAGCTCAACGTGGCATAATTGTTATTGAACAATATGATGCAATATAACCATTAAGAATGTAACAATTAAGTAAGCCAACATAAATGTTGCGATATGAAAACCATTCAAGAACGTCACAATGGGACATAACCCTTGATGAACATCACAATGCAACATAATTTCCTTAAATATTATTTAGACCAACCATTAATATACCCACTACAAATATTTCATGCATCACTTTATGAATAATTAAATTTCATTCATAATTGTTTATAAATTAATGAACTCATAAGAAATCATTATTGTATGAGTTTATGACTTATAATATACAACATACATAATTAATACACTATAATTAATATTATTGATTCATTCACAATTCATCCATTCAAAACATTAATACAAGAATTGATGTTATCAACTGAATGTCAAACTACTAAGGTTTTATGTGTGTGCGTGTGTTTTAAACACTATTTTGATTTTATGTTTATGTGTCAATCAATAACTAACAACAACCATTTAGTATTAACATTCAATATACATAATAATAAAGTATACGGAGGTATACAACATTACCCCCTTCTGGATTTGAACTTGTGACCTCTTAGGAGGAAACACATGTTAACCATCAGGCCCACTCAGGATGTATATAATAATAATATAATTTTAAGGTCATGGCCAAGCCAAAGCATATTTATAATAGTTTTTTTATAAACTATCCTAAATATAAACTTTTGGATATGGTTTAGTTAAAATTAATGTGTAGTATAAGGTGTATATTTAATATGTTAGTAATAGTTTATATAATATATTAAATATATAAGTATTAATATCAATATATTGACTAATATGGTTATTGTTAATATTATGACAAAATAACATTAACTAATGTGCTTATTTATACTATTACAACATAATAACATTAATTGATATGGTTACTATTATAACAAGATAATATTAATTATATTAATTACTCTTATCAATTAGCTTTAAACAACTTGTCATTATCACTCTCATCAATAATAAAGATCCCTCTTGGTTCCCCCCCTTTGAAGTAGTTGGACGTGAAATAGTGATTAGCATCTAACTTAATGACTGAGGCAATTCTATATTATATTAATGAGTCCTTTCAAGTAGCTTTAAATAGCTCGTCATAACACCCTCATCAACAAAGATCTCCCATGGTTTCCCCTTTGAAGTAGTCCGACGTGGAATAGTGAAATAGGTAGAATAACATGTTTTCTATGTAATAAAGGAAGACATTAGTAAATAAGGACTATATAATAATGTGAACAATTCTAATGTAAGAAGACTTAATATAATCTTCCACTTCTAGAAAGATATTCCTCTAGAATGTTCTTTAGAAGATAGAATTAGTATAAATAGGAGTAGAATACATTAAAAAGTTTTTTCTTGAGAATCCTTATGATAGAGCTCTACTCTGCTGGAGGTTGCCCCCTCGAAGAGGCAAGTGAAATTTTCTTTCTATCAATAAATGTGTCATTGTTGGTGTTATTATTATCTCTATTTTATTGTTTCGTTGGTATTTTCCACAATATTTCTATTTTTTCTTAATATAATATATCTAGTACCTTACATCAGTAGAGAATGTGGAGAATTTGAAACTATATGATCCTTCCACGTTGGATCGGGAGGAGAAGCATTTCATACCTCCCATAGAGGACTTAACATCATATGCTTAGGCATAGTTGGTAGAGGACATGGTTTTGTAGAAGAGGTCCAGAACTACAAGATAGGGGAAACATGGCCTTTGGAATATTGGGTTGAAAGGACAAATTCCAGGAAAGGAAAAGTGGTACTCCAAGGAGAAGGTGGAGGAAAAATTTCCTCACCTCATTCATTAAATATTTTGGGCACCAAAATCCTCCCTAAAGGAGGGGGGGTATGATCCGGATTGGATAATCATATATTTTTTCATATATCTTGGTACTTTAAGGGTAGAAAAAATTGAAGGAATCAGCGTGCAGGGCCATTTTAGTGGTAGGTCCCATTTTAGAAAATTGGGGTTTGGAACCTTTTGACACCATTTTGAGGCATTAAATGAAAAATTTTGGGTTACAATGTTTATAACTTGTTCCAACACCCTTAATGGTTTTCTACACTATGAGACCTTTCCAACATTTCAAACTATGTCTCAATTAGAGTTCATATGCAAAATTTATGCCTCCTACAATTTGACCTACCTTGTTTACCATCATGGTACAATTGGATGCCACATCAATGTTAGAACAACAAGATCGTGAAGCAATAAAATAATACACATGTGGAAATAAAACACAAAAGATACACGATACAATAGAGACACTGATATTCGTGGTTCACCCAGTGTGGGCTATGTCCACCATAGAAATTTCCAGGTCCTTCCTTTTTATTATCTAAGAAAATGAAGGGATACAACCTACAACACACCCATTGTAATTTCCTCTTCTTTCTCTCACAATATCCTCTCTCAAAATATAATATTCAGAATAATACATAGCCGCAATACCATTCTCTCATAAAAGAGGGTTTTCTTCTAGGGAAAAAAACCCTAACATAACTTCTACCTTCAGATCCGCGACCTTATAATGAACGATCCAGATTGACTACAAAATTACAATATTTTACAAGGAAATTTGTCCCAAAATTTTTCCACTAGGAGGAGAAGGGGTTCCCTTGTTTTGTATAATACTTGTTCAATAGTTGAGCAAAGCATCCAAGGAGCGGTATTTTGAAAACATAACATAGGAGGTAGGATATTATGTAGTATTTGTTCAGACCATAATGTTAAGAGAAACTCCATAGTGAGTGCCTCTTTCTTTGTACGTGCTTTCCATAACCAAAAAAAAGAGAATATAGCACAGGCCTCAACTTCTAGCTGGTTTTTCTCCCATATTGGGTTTCCCATGATACATCTAGTGTTCAATTGTGTGGATGGTGTGTATACGTTTGCTCATTTCTTTCATTTTCGTAATTTGGTTATTTCATAATTTCAATCAAAGCTAGCAATTAAATAATCCGGGATATAAGGAAACATACAACAAAAATATAATATTTCAGAATAATTTAAGATCTGTTGTGACAAATTGATTTATTGGAATATTCACGATAGTTTACAGATCACCTGCATCATTATCTACTTGTATCCCCTTGTGACAATTTTAGCCCTTGATCTTTGATGATGATATATGGCTTAGGATACTCCATATTTGGTATAACTATTAAAGGTTGGATTCTTTGTAATGAGGGGAGTGATAGGGACATCACATTATATGAATTACATCATGTTTATGTAGTTTATCGATGTTTCTATTAATTTATGATCCTAGGTAATACCAATTATTTTAACAAGAGAGGCATTGATAGTACACTAATATGGGAGAATTATATGAGAACACTACAATTACTTTTATTCTTAGTCTGAATTGTGACTCTAAAGTGGAAATATGGATGATTCGTAATGTGATTTTACATTTTACACACACACGTACATATAAATGTTAACACTTTTTTTGGGAGGAGGCTAGTGGTTGTATGCTAATGTGTTTTGTTTGTTTTAGTTTTGGTAGGTTCGCTTGATTATACAATTCTCATTTACCTTAGGATATAAGAACACCTCACTTCATATTTTCCAAAATAATACTACTTAGAGTTGCAAAAGAGTACTTCCTAGAGAGGCATTAATAGAAACCACTTACATAGGACAATTATATGGAGTGAGTAAATAAGTGGGAAAAATCAACCTTTATAATGAGTTTATTTTTTCCAAGGATCCAAAGTTCAAACTTTTTAGCTCATTTTTTCAAAATTTCGATGATTTGGGTTATCTTAAAATGGACCAAAACCCCTAGAGACATAGTTCTATAATTGATGTTTTGATCATCAATTAGGTGGAGCTATGACTTCAAATAAAATTCCTATGGGAATTGGGGGAGGGTTTTCATTAGAAAAAGAATGACTTTCTCATTTATTAACCTACTATGTTACTATGCAAAATAACCATTCACGAATGTAGCGATTTTACATAAGTTAACAAAGACAAATGTCACAATGAGACATAACTATTAAGGAATGTCACAATCCAACATAACCCTTTAGGACCATGGCCAACCAAACTCAACCTTTATAACCCATGGATGACTATATTCATCCATAGTCAAACATGATCAATGATAGTCAACCATGGCTAGACATAGTAAACCATTCTCGAACATAAACTAATTATGCATTCAAGCCATCGAATGAGAAAATGACAAAGTAAAACACTACATGGGAGAATTATATGAGAACACTACAATTACTTTTATTTTGAGTCTAAATTGTGACTTTGAAGTTCACATATGCATTATTCATAATGTGATTTTACATTTTACACACACACATACATATAAAGGTTAACACATTTTCTGGGAGGAGGCTAGTGGTTGTATGCTAATTTTTTTTGTTTGTTTTAGTTTAGGCATGTTTTCTTGATCATACAATTCTCGTCTACCTTAGGCTATAAGAACACCTCACTTCATATTTTCCAAAATAGTACTACTTAGAGTTCCAAAAGAGTACTGCTTAGAGAGGCATTAATATACACCACTTACATAGTACAATTATATGGAGTGATTTAATAAGTGGGAAAGCTCAACCTTTCTAATGAGTTTATTTTTTCTAAGGAGCCAAATTTCAAACTTAATTAGCTCACATTTTCAAAATTTTGATGATTTGGGTTATCTTTGTTCGACAGCACAGGTATTCCAATAGAGGACGAACACCCTCAGTAAACACTCACATAACCAGATCAGATCAACACACCAATGTTTTCACGTGGTAAAACCCCTACGGAGAAACATCCACGGCCCCAACCAACGCGGCCACTTGGAGCAGTTTATTAATGCAAAGAAAAAGATTACAGAGAGATTTTACAAGAGAGTTTCTCACAATTGATCATCGGCAAATGACCCTCCATGCTCTTTAAATAGAGATCATGGACCAATCGGGTGTTAAGCCACGGATCAATGGTCATTAAGATCGAGGAGAGTATGAACCGTCGGATCACTCTATGTTGGGAACATATCGTGACCATCGGATTTCCTAACTACAAATGCATACTAATGCATACTAAAGAAACACATTTTTACCTAACGACATATTAGACCAAGTAGATCTTAACTAACTCCTAAGTGTCTAAATATCCTAACATCCCCGCTTAAGAACAACTTGGGATATGATTGAAGGATTTACAATAATGACACAAATAGGAGAAGGAAGGAGGCATTAGAGCCTATCCCCCCTTAATGACAGCTTCCTGAACTCCTAACATAGATCGAAGTTTGGAAAACTTCGCTTCT
>ML814668.1:70068-99500 GCA_009831015.1 Picea engelmannii
TTTTATACTTGAAGTGAAATGCACTTTACAATTTTTAGCATGAACTTTTTCAAAAAAAGTAACAAAAGAGAGACTTGAACTCAAGACCTCTTACTTAACAAGGCAAGTTTTAACCAACTGGTCTAGCAAAACATATTGTAATGCTCAGAAGGAGGATTGGGGGTGTTGTTGTTGTTGTTGTGGAAGACGGCCTTGGAGAGCATGCTCCAAAAAAACTCTTTTCACACAAGAAAAAAATTTCGCTTCTCGATGACAACAAGGGTTAGATCTCGGTTAGCTTACCTCGAAGATGCACCTTTTCCTATCTATTTTTGATTTTTCGAGATCGCACAAGGCGCAGGGCAAAGAGCATATGTATATCTAAAAGAGTAGCAGCCCGGAAAAAAAATACAATCCGAAATAAAATCAAAACTTTGCAAAAATTTAAAAATGCGTATTCAGACTTTATACCTCCGGATTCTGACTGTAATGGCCGTATCTTGGGCAAACAGAAACCTTTTCAAGTGAAATGAAAAGTGTTCCTGAATGAAAAGCGTGCTCCGGACGCAATGGAACAATCCTTTCAGCCCAGAAATCTACAAAAATTCCAAAAAATGGAGATGAGGCAACTCGGCTTCACGATCTCGATCTACAACAGGAACGAGTCTTCAAACAGGCTCTGATACCATGTTCGACAGCACAGGTATTCCAACAGAGGACGAACACCCTCAGTAACCACTCACATAACCAGATCAAATATCAACACACCGATGTTTTCACGTGGTAAAACCCCTACGGGGAAACATCCACGGCCCCAGCCAACGCGGCCACTTGGAGCAGTTTATTAATGAAAAGAAAAGGATTACAGAGAGATTTTACAAGAGAGTTTCTCACAATCGATCATCGGCAAATGACCCTCCATTCTCTTTAAATAGAGATCATGGACCAATCGGGTGTTAAGCCACGAATAAATGGTCGTTAAGATCGAGGAGAGTATGAACCGTCGGATCACTCTATGTCGGGAACATATCGTGACCGTCGGATTTCCTAACTACAAATGCATACTAATGCATACTAAAGAAACACATTTTTGCCTAACGACATATTAGACCAAGTAGATCTTAACTAACTCCTAAGTGTCTAAATATCCTAATAATCTTAAAATGGACCAAAACCCGTAGAGACACAGTTTTATAATTGATTTTTTGATCATCAATTAGGTGGAACTATGACTTCAAACAAAATTCCTATGGGAATTTGGGGAGGGTTTTCATTAGAAAAATAATGACTTTCTCAGTTATTAACTTACTATGTCTCTATGCAAAATAACCATTCAAAAATATAGCAATTTTACATAAGTTAACAAAGATGCATATCACAATGAGACATAACTATTAAGGAATGTAACGATCCAACATAACCCTTTAGGACCATGGCCGACCAAACTCAACCTTTGTAACCCATGAATGACTATAGTCATCCATATTCAAACATGATCAATGATATTCAACCATGGTCAAACATGGTCAACCATTCTTGAATGCAAACTAATTGTGCATTCAAGACATCGATTGGGAAAATGACAAAGTAAAACATTGACTTTGATTCTTACCTATTCAATGGCCAAAATGTACAATTGAGTTAAGGATTATTGTTAAACAAGGTCAACCATGGGAAACCATTTTCATCATGGTAAACAACAATCATCCATAGTATAAAATGACAAACCATCATCAACCATGGTCAATAATAGGCAACCTTGGCCAACCAAAGTCAACCAAACTCAATGCAACATAATCCTTAATGAATGTCGTAATGCAACATAACCATTTAGGAATGTTGCAATTCAATAGAGGTAAGCCAAGGTGAATGTTTCATTATGACACAACCATTGAGGAACATCATAATGTGACAAAACCCTCGATGAATGTTGCAATGTGATATAACCCTTGTTGAACATTGCAATGCAACATAACTCTTGATGAACAATGTAATGTGATAGAACCATTCAACCCTAGTCAACCACACCAATGATACGTAATAAAAGTCAACCTTGTCCAACCATAGTCAACATGGTCATCCATAGTCAACCATGGTCATCCATGGTCATCATGGTTAACCATAATAAAAACTGATCAATGATAGTTAACTATGGCAAACCATTATTGTAGGATAAATATAAATCAACATTATCAAGTGTTGTAATGCACCATTAATGCATACTTTTACTATGTATCGTTTGGAGGAATTGGATATAACCTTTGAGGAATGTCACAATCCAACATAAAACTTGAAGAATGTCTTAATGCAACATAACCATTGATTAACCTCACAATCTGACATAACCATTGGGGAACATAACACTTTGACATAAGTCAATTAAGATGAATTTCACGTTGAGACATAACCATTGAGGAATGTCACAATCCAATATAACCCTTCAAGACCATGGCCGACCAAAGTCAATCTTGGCCAACCAAATTCAACCATAGTTAATCCAACATAGTAATTCAAGAATGTAGTGACTTAACCTTTAATGAACATCGTAATGTGACATAACCCTTGTTCAACACAACAATGTGACATAACCCTTGACAAACGACATGACGTGACAAAAACATTAAGCCATAGTCAACCATGCGAACCATACTCAATAAAGGTCAACCATGTCCAATGATAGGGATTAACATATGCACTTAGTATATCACATTATTATTTGTATTAGGAGATAATTATTATGTGTTTGTTTGAAAAATCCTTTTGGTTTCCTGGTCTCATGGAGTAGTTGAGAGTGTTTCTCGAACTCTCTCTATTATTGTGATTTGTTTCTTGTTCTTAGGATCCATTGAGTATTTCTCTCCTATATTTGTTGATTTTGTTTTATTTATGTAAACCTATATAATATTCTATTTTTCTTAGTAAAAATCATTCGAATATTTTTTATTCGCACTTCATTATAGAACTCTTCTCATGAGTGGGATTTCCCACATCATGCAGGAAAATATGACATTGTTAGTATCAAAGCAATTTTTGATGCTTTCTCTCTATCCAATTTTGGAGTTGGGTTTGTTTTTACAAAATATTCCTCTAATGAATGTGAAGCATATTTTTTCTAATAGATCTTTGTTATGGTACAATAGCTACATGTTTAGTAGTTTGGTTGATTGTGCATGTAGAGATTCAGATTCCAAATCTGGGTTCAAACAATCTATAAAAGTGCCTCTTTTCAAATCGTGTGGCTCCTTTCCCACAAGCAACTCTTCCACAAGTTGCCTCTTTATAGATCCGTACATGCTTGTGCATACCTTAGTTTCGTGAACTTCTTGTGTGATAACATTGATCTTCAACACTTATATTGTGGTTGCACACTCATAGATTGATCCAGGAGGATCTCCATACATGGGAAGGACTTTTACTTTTCTCACCATGTCGAGTTGACATTGGTGACAAAGTGGTGAAAGGGTAAACTTATATGTTTTTGAGTTTTATTTTCTCATGCATTAATGCTTTGTGAGAAAAGGGTCTCATGTATTTATTTTATTCTTTTATGAGAACCAATTTTCCATTATTCTCAATTATAGTTTGAGAGAATCAAGGGCTTGGTTGAAGAGTCTTTGGGTGGTTTTGAGACTTTTCCCATTTTTAACCCTGAGATAGTTTGAGATCTTGCTTTTATGGATCTTGTTTTTCCTCTTTTGTAATTAGATCCTATTATTGTGGATATAGGAATTGATTCTCTTTTTTTAGAGTGAGTGAGGAAAAACTATATAAGTCCTTATATGAGCCATACTAAAAAAGAGAAGGAGAGTAATGAGAAATTAATGAGAGGAGTTAGAGAGACATAGTGCTACTACTCCTAAATATTGAGAGATTTATTCATGTGAGGAATTATCTTTTTTGATGTATGGAGAGTTATTAGTGTAAGTAGTCTTCTTGAATCCTCATTGAAGGAGAATGCATCTCTTATGTAATCACTTATGATAAGGTCCCAACATCTTTTGAAGAAGGAATGAAAGTGATCAATATTCCAATTGAAGTAGCTCTAGAGACGTAGCCTAAGAGGGGCGAACTCCGTTACCAACATTAGTGGTCTCTCTCTTGTAATTTCATGTGATTTATTCCATTTTGAGTTCATGTGTGTTATGTATTATTGTTTAAAAGAATGGTTAATAATGGACTCACATGCCCTTTAATCGTTATGCAAATAATTCATCAGAAAACGTTTCTCGATTGAAAACTTGTGTAGAGTAAGTACTCCCATTTTTAGATCAAGTGGTATTAGAGAAGGCCGACTGCTTTGCAGGATGGGAAAAGGAGATAAGTGAGCATAAATACTTCAAGAATTAGAAGAGATAAATAAAAAAATTCAAGCTGAAAACTTAGAGCCGAGGAGACTTTTGCAGGTTGCAGAAGAAGAGAAACAAGAGCTTCAAGAGAGATCTCAGCTTCATGGAGAAGTCCCCAATGGAATTATTGAAGAATTGAAACTCGAATTGCAAGCCAAGGATGATATCTTGGCTAAGTTGCAACATGGTGAACGAATGGAGGACAAAGAGCTTTCTATCGTGAATGCACAAAATCAAACCGAGGTATATGATGTTTCTTCATGTTCAATTTATTCTCAGTATGAAACTAACGTGGGCATGAAGGTCCTAACGAAGATGGGATATAGAGGAGGTGGACTTGGAATTCATGGCCAAGGAGTCACTCAGCCATTGGAGGTTTTACCAAGACCACCATTTGTAGGTTTGGGTTATGGAAAGGAAGAGAATGGAGAATGCTCAAAGGTTGCTGAAGAAAAAACCATCTCTTCACCATCAAATTCCAAGAAATGAATCAAGTCATCTTGTCCTCATCAGATCAAGGACAATTCAGGAAGTATAAAAGTCATTCAAATTCTTTTTTTGAATTCAATAAAAATGATTTTTATATTACATATTCTAACCATGATGTAGCCAAGCATCAAACAAAGAAATTTTGGGTTAAGAATATAGATGGGTCCACAAGAAGTGAGACAAACCAGTTTACGTTGTGATTCGAGGAATAAAACTACTCCAACACCCACCAAGAAAGAGGCTATTAAAAGGCTTGTGATCGATGTTTCATCACCGATCTATGAAGAAATTCAGTTGCAGAAGGAAGGCACCTTCGATTGGTTGGGTAAGAAATGGTTGAAATTTTTGCAAAATTGAAATCATTCTATTATCATGTTTGAAAATGAAATTATGAATTAATCTACGTCGGACCCTTCAAGGGAGCTTGTACTTGTAAATATATGTGGAGGCCATTTCTTGAGGATCGTATATGGCTCAATGTCCAAATGCAACAATCTTTCCACTGTAAAGCAGGCCCATTTGGGTAGATTCAATCCAGAAATCAGCCTAGATAGCCCATCGTTGTTGTTGGCCTTCTGGATGAACCGACAGTGAATTTTTCTGTTGTAATGGCGCTGCTATGATGAGAAAATGCAACAGTTCTCATAAAAGTGAAGTAGATCTCAAATTCGTGTCCACATTATCATCGTTGGCATTGTAAATAGCATGCAAAGTTCGACCACCATAGTGATGAGAAGACCAACAATTAGGCATTCAAATACCATCGCCATTATCCAAACTTCCTTCTAGCAGTTCTCATTTGAAAGGTCGTTGTCTATGGGATGAGTGGTATTGATGATTCTGTCGATGTGACAGAAATACAATCTTTACCTGAAGGGACTTTGTGGCATGTTTGCAATAATAATTGAATCGTGGCTTGATGCAGGAATATATATTCATATCGATATTGCTGTGATCGATCAGTTTAAGAGTGGATTTGGAAGGATTCGAACCCCATCTCCAACTCAAAGATAAATCCACGGGATTGCTTATGATTTTGCATATGGCGAGAAAATATCTACAAAAACAGGCATGGCCATCTACGGGGAAAACAATGATAAGAATATCACACAGAAATGAACCTCTGACAGGATTTCCCCACGACTTACGCACGGATATTCAGAGGGATATGATCCACTTTGCAAGAACATGAACATCCCTCCTGATGTTGTAATTATATCCACATGTGGAGGGATTCCAAAGCTGCGATGATCAAGGAAAGATGGGTTCTGGCCTCTCTCAAACGATGGTGAAGGGATACACAGTATCATCGTGGAACTACAAGTGCACTATGATCTCATCAAATCTATTGCAACAATTTCGGGCCTCCGCCGAGACTCTCGCCAATATTCTCCAGAAAGTTGCATGTGACCATGCCAAGAGCATGGTGATCTTCACCGACAGATTTTTCACCATAATGAGGCGAATCAAAATTGAATATATGGAATCATTATCGTTATCGTTATCGTTTCCAATTTTTGTAAGCCTAGGAGATTGTTGCATAACATACAATCGATGGGATATATTTGGAAATAGATGGCATCAGAAATAGCATGCAAGGTCCGACGTTTGTTGAGCCTGAGGATAGGAATTGCTGGAAAGAGCTTCCAAATAGCTCATAAGTCGGGTATTGACTTGATACTTTGTCAAATCTATCGACAAGCACCCAACGATCGAAGAAGATACACACCTCATTTTCAAAGTTCACGAGATCTTGAAGGTACGTGAGGATTTTCCATCATTTCCATTATTGTGGGAACCAAATGAGATCTCAGTCATCTTTGACTGTTCCCTTGTCTCGATCCAATCATGCTATCGTTGTAATTCAGTTTCATGGAGGTGTTTTTAAGAATACAATTCTGCAACCTCTTTGTGTTTCTATGCCATCTTTCAGATATGATATTATAGCTCATTATGAGTATGTTTCTCTTTCTCGTTTAGAAGAACCTGGTTTTGAGAGAACAACAAATGAAGAATATACACAATGTCATGATTGTCGCTCATCAAATTTGGTGATGTGTCTATATTGCAATGGGATTTTCTATGACAGTGCAGGGCATTTTAGTGGGCATACGGATGCACACCAGTCACACAAGCAATTTACTTTTATAAGCTTCATCACTTGGAGCTGTAAAACATCGGTTGTGTTGGATTACTGAGAGGGGGCGTGAATCGGTAATAGCATAATTATAATCTTTTTTTCTTCAAATGTTATATCAATGTAGAATTATTATCCAATAACGAGCAGTAAGAAATAAACAATCAAACACACACACAGTACACCAGTGTTTTACGTGCAAATCCAAATCGGGAGAAAACCAGGAAATGATTTTTCTTATATGTCTTGAAGAATTATATTCATTGGAAGTACCAACTTCCTTTGTTTTCCAGCTACAAATGGAAAGAGGCTCCAACCCCCTAGTTTCTCAGGCTACAACATGAGGGAAGCTCCAACTCCCCAATTCTCTAGCTACAACCAGAAGGAGGCTACAACCCCCAATGTTCTTCGGCTACAACCGGAAGGTGGCTACAACCACCTGTCCTTTCCCTGTCCTGCCACCCTGAAGTAGAAGTAGAATGATGGAATCACTGCCACACTATCACTGTGAGATATACCGCTATAAACCTGTACCAATAAATCTGAACCATGCGTCAACCATGCATCAACCTGTACCTCAACCTGTACCATAAACACGTCCATCAACCATGCACCAACCTGTAATCAACCTGTACCATAAACAAGTGCATCCAACCATGTACAAAGTATGTACCAATCATGTGTCAACTACTCATCAACTATGACTCATCAATATGTACAACGTCATCAACTATACACATCAGGTATGTGCGCCAACTCATCAACTATTTGTCTCAACCATGTACTCAACATGTGCCACAACCGAAAGCCCTCATCAATTTCATCATCCAAATCTGATTTGTAGCTTTGTAATAGATCTGGTGTATATGATCACATTCCTTCAAACCTTCCTTAACTTTAAAAACAAGAGACTAGCATTTTCATCAAACTTTTCTTTAGTCTCACATGTCTAGTTTTGAATTAGTCAACAACCCTAACTTGAAGTAATCATAACTTTGAGCCTATAATGTATAAATATCTGAAACTGATACACAATGTTCTTCAGTGTGTTTTATGCAATTCCTCCAAGTGTCACTACTTTGAACCTCTCAGAAAAGGAGTTATAGAAAAAATGACATACCTTGCTGAATTCTGGCTTATTCTAAAGAGTGACCTTGTAGAGCGTGCCCCACAAAAAATATTTGATGAATTGATCTGAAACTATTACCTAACATACTACATACTGTAACCTAACCAACACATTTTGTCTCACTGAATTTGGATGTGTTATGAAGAAGTTATGACGTTTTTACCCGAAACACCTGATTTTGACTAGTTTCAGGACTGGCCACAAATCCTATTTTCCATGGAGTGTAACTCCCAAAATACAATGACCCACAAGCTAAATGTTTTACCACAGATACTTGGATATGTTTTCTCACTTTCATAGCAATTTCAGGATCTGAATCATTATAGAAACAAAGTTATGGTGAAAATGACGAGATGACCTGTAAATAACATACCTTAGAAAGCACCATCAAAATAATTTATCCTTCCTTGCATTTCGGCCTTCTTTTCTTCACTTTCCTCATAATTTTGGCTTAGATATCATTTGGTTACCTCAGACACCTATAGATATTCAATATGCTCAAGTGTGATTCAAATGAGAGAGCCTTGCCTCTTATTTATATTCTCCAAGTAGCTTCCTTAAAAACATCTTCTAGGGCACTTGGCCCACTTTCCTTATTTTAAGGTTGGGTCCACTTCTAATTTCTCTATTAAATTTATTATTGAAATTATTTATTTTGTATTCAATTTGAATTATAATACACTCATCACTTCACTTTATTATTTAACTTTTAAAATCTCTTAAACCGCTTTGATTACTTTGACCTTTTGGGGCTTCTAGATGACATATGAGGGTCCTCCAACTTCATAAGCCCATAAATCTCAAATCGTGAGGAGTTATGTGACGTTATACATACCACCAGAAATGGCATGACATGTACTATCCATATAGAATAATATTATCTGAAAATAGATCATAACTCATACCGTTACCCATCAAACAAACTTGGGTCCATTACCCAAACCTGAGGTCTCCAACTTCTCATGGCCATATTTCTCTAACCATGAGGAATTATGTGACGTTCCACATACCATCAGAAATGACATGACAAACACTATCCATCTAGGATATTTTCCCTGACAAATTCACTTTTCTTCATCTCATTATTCCACAATTAAGCATGGGTTCTCTAACTCCACAAAGCGTCTTCCCATGAGGGATTTCACCATAAGGGGACCACTTTGGATTTCATCCAAATTTACTTCTTATCAACCATGACAAAACAATAATGAGTCATATTTACATCAAACAATATTGGGTCCATTACCCAACCCTTTGTGCTATGGGGCTTTCTTCAAGGGTTGACATCAATGACAACCAACCTTAATCAACAAGTTGGCCATCCAAATGGGGCAGTCGTCGAGATCATAACGCATATGCAAGGAGTTTACATAGAGTCTAGGTGCAAACTCCTTATGTTGAGAGTAGGACACATGACAACCCATATAACCGAGTTCCAATACATGGCGGGTCTTCCTCTTGCCATTGCTTACTTTTCCAACACATCATGGAGCCATGTGCATGATATCTAACTCTACTAGTGTCATAAAGGTGTTCTTGAGAATCAATCACAGATTTGTGGTGGAGCGTCGATCCCATATCCCGAGGACCAAAGCTTGGTATAGCGAACCAAAAAGTTTGGAAAAGTTCTTTTTCAAAAATATAGTAAGCCGTTGTAAATGGTTTAATTCATTTTTATATGCACGAGATTTAATCCCAAGCTTTGATAGGTTACCATGCCAAATATTTTGAACCATAGAGCCATGTAAATATTTTATGCACATGTTTGGCAAGAAAAAATGGCATGTAAATTGATGTAATTGCCTTGTAAATTCCTTGTAATTTGATGTAAATGTGATTAGGAAGCATTGCAAAGGGATTTCGACTAGTCTTAAGTGAGGAAGAGAGTGAGAGGCATTTTATTCCATGCTTAAGCCTTGATTGGCTTCATTTTAATCATTGTAATCAATTGAATAAGATGATTTTTCTAAGCTATTTTGACATTCATTGTAAACTTGACCAATGAGTATGATTATAAAATCTTGGCAAGTAAGACACTCCAAACATTGCAATACAAGTTATCAACTACAGGTTGTCAATTTATGAATATGTGGACTTAGAAATTTTAGCTCCGAAGAACAGAGGTGAAGGAGACATGGGTGTGCCTTTTTCCAGACATTTGCTTTGCAGCCGTTGCAAGTGATGGCTTTGCATTCTGATTCTGAAGTACATGGGTGAAGGAGTCTTGAAGGAATGTGTCTTTTGAAGACATTTGCATACATATAAAGTTGATACTTTTGGAGAYCAAAAGGTTCTTTTGTGGGGAGGCGTGATYTGGGAGGATCTCCACACATGGGAGGGACTTTTACTTTGCTCACYATGTCGAGTTGAAATTGGTGACAAAGTGGTGAAAGGGTGAACTTATATGTTTTTGAGTTTTATTTTCTCATGCATTAGTGCTTTGTGAGAAAAAGGTCTCATGCATATATTTTATGMTTTTATGAGATGCTYATGCATTTAATTATGATTTATGTGTTTTTGGAAAARCTCATACATTATTAATCACTTTTGATGTGAAATGATTAATACTTGTGAGGGAAATTAGAATCACGTATTTATCATTAAATTATAATTTTGGAAATTGGTTTTTATGTGATAAATGACCTCACACCAATTTTCCATTATTCTCAATTATAGGTTGAGAGAATCAAAGGCTTGGTTGAAGAGTCTTTGGGTGGTTTTGAGACTTTTCCCATTTTTGAGCCTCAAATAGTTTGAGATCCTACTTTTATGGATCTTGCTTTTCCTCTTTTGTAATTAGATCCTATTATTATGGATCTAGGAATTAATGCTCTTTTTTTAGAGTGAGTGAGGAAAAACTATATAATTCTTTATGTGAGCCATATTAAAAAAGAGAAGGAGAGTAATGAGGAATTAATGAGGGGAGTTCAAGAGCCATAGTGCTACTACTCCTAAATATCGAGAGACTTATTCATGTAAGGAATTATCCTTCTTGATGTATGGAGAGTTATTAGTGTGAGTAGTCTTCTTGAATCCTCATTGAAGGAGAAGGGATCTCTTATGTAATCACTTATGAGAAGGTCCCAACATATTTTGAAAAAGGAATGAAAGCGATCTGTATTCCAATTGAAGCGGGTCCGAAGACGTAGCTGAGGAGGGGCGAACTCCGTTACCAACATCGGTTGTCTCTCTCTTGTCTTTTCGTGTACTTTATTCCATTTTGAGTTCATGTGCATTATGTATTATTGTTTAAAAGCATGGTTAATAATGGACTCATATGCCCTTTAATCCTTATGCAAATAATTCGTCAGAAAATTATTCTCGATTGAAAACTTGTGTAGAGTAAGTACTCGCCCGTTTTCAGATCATAGATTAACCTGTAACACTCAACTTGTGGCCATAACCCTTAGAATGCACCCTAGCTTGGCCTCAAAAACATGGATTATGGCCTATTCATTCTTAGGGTGGCCATAACACTCAGATCATGCCGTAGGAAAATCTCAAACACACAAATTGAATCACATCCTATTTTCCATTCACTTTGTTTGATGAAGGGTTTGTCATGGTATTATTTTTCATTCACTTGGTTTTGATGAATAACTTCAAGTTGTTTTCTTCACATATCTCCTATTTAAAGGATGATTCATTAGGTGGCCTCAAGTCCCACCACCAACTCTTTTCCTACATGGTTTGACATGGTCATGGTGATTAACAACTTGTTGATGAAAGGGTCAAATACCACGTCCATATTGTTGGGCATAGTGGAGGGTCTCCATGCTTCTGTAGGCTAAGAGGAAACCCACCTCTTCATGACACTAATTTGATGGATATTGGAGGTGAAGTTTCTTTCTTATTGTCCAAGATGCCAAAATACACACTTAACTAAGATATACATGGGTAGTGGTCACTTCCCTTTGAAAGCCTACTATTGTGTCACATATACCAAGAGTATAGAAATTTATGGTTATGGTCGGGATAACTTTCTTCCCCTTATGAAAACTTATGCAAGTAAGTTGGAATTTTATAATGTGAGATATGATGAACATGATAGTCTAGTATGGGATAAAATTGTATTCTTTGGAGGCCTAGGAGGTAAAAATTCTGAATGTGTTGGATGATATTTATGAAAAATAATATCATGTATGCTCTCACTTAGTGATTGTTTTTTTTAATTAAATATATAGATGTATTGAAATTAGAAAAAAAAGTTATTGATAGGGGTGGAAAGTTGTTTTCGAAACTTGTGCAAGAATGATTTTTTTAGTGTCCTTTCTCCCATCACACTAGTTTGAGTGGTGATTTTTCTCACTTATTTATGCATTTTCACAAACATTCTATGTTATATGTGACTCTGGAATTTATATGATTTGTTTTGGCAGTCACTTAAAGTCCCCAAGCCATGTTTTTGTAGGAGTACCTTTTTGTGACTTGGAATCACTTTGTTCTACTTCAACATCTTTGTCGTTTGGATCACAATGTTTTGTATGGTGTTATAACCTTTTGGCACCTTTTTTGATGGGAGAGTTTTAGTTGGCTTTAAGCATTCTTCCAATCCTATTTGGATTTTGGGTTCAATCATGTTGATCCACGTCACCGAGATAGAGTTTAGTTTTTGTAATTTGACTTGCAAGTATTTGTCTCACAGATTACTTAGGGATCTACCACGTCTTTCCTAATCTCTAAGCAATATCATCATCAACATCGTGCTTTTTTAACATTTAGTGCAACAACACATCCCCTCTCTCCCGAAAGCATTGGAGGCCAATTCTTCTATTATTGGGAGGAATGATAGGGATTAACATATGTACTTATCATATCACATTTTTATTTGTATTAGGAGATTATTATTGTGGATTTGTGTGATGAATCCTTTTGATTTCATGTTCTCATGGAGTATTTGAGAGCATTTCTCCATCTCTATTATTGTGATTTGTTGTTACTTCTTAAGATGTAGTGAGTATTTCTCTCGTAGATTTGTTGAGTTGGTTTTGTTTATGTAAAGATATAGAAGCTTATGTTTGGGTTATTAAAAATCAGTTAGATATTTTCATTTGCACTTAGGTGTAGAACTCTATGATTGAGTGGAATTTCCCACATCATCCAACCATAGTTAATCATGATCAACCTCAATCAAACATGATTAATGCTAGTCAACCATACTCAACCCTGGCTAATCATCATTGTAAGGTTAAATATAGTCCCTGGAGTCATCATTGTAAGGTTAAATATAGTTGAGTGTTATCAAGTATTGTAATGCACCATTAATGTATACTTTTACTATGTATCAATTAGAGCAATTAGATGTAAACTTTGAGAAATGCTACAATCCAACATAACAGTTGAGGAATGTCACTTTTCTGAACATCAATTTTTTAATTTCATGACATTCACCAAATAAACGAAGGGTCTCTGCAACGCAAGTGGATAACAAACATGGAACTATCATTTATTTCATATCAAGAACAATTGCATTACGCCTTTCGTCACCGTCTAAATGGTACATGACCGCCGTGGTTATGCTTTCCAAGATACAGAGTCGACTGCAGAACAAATCGGCTCCATCTCCTCTGAATGAATGAATAACGAGCTCTTGGCTTTCATAATAAATGCTTCTTGAGATTAGCAGTTAACACTATTGCATTGAAGGAACAGATCATAACGCAGGAGCAAAACCCGTAATACGCAATCTCTGATTTGGTAATTCCAATTCGCCGGTGAACCGAATCGTCGAGAATGCGAAAGGCATGCAACATGTCCAAGAGCCAAAAAGACAACAACACCTCGAGAAACAAAACTTCATCCGCGAATAAACTAAAATCAAGCACCTGCGGGCATTAAATCGTATCCCAAATCAGGGCCAAATGGTGAAAGTCTGAATGAAGAGCAATTATATGCAAACCTACGATTACCTTTGAGGCTAAAAGGACAAGGCAGACGACCGGGAGCAGCTTTATATCTCTTTCTATCGCTCCTGCCCAGATGAAGAAAGCCAAGAAGATAATCGTTCCTGCTGCAGCCATAATTTCATATTCCAAACTGCAGGAGTCGATATCCATGAATGTGATAATGCAGGGACCTGTAGCAAATATTACATAGAAATTAATGAGCGAGGCTTATAAACTAATAACACTTGTTCATACGATTCATTTGAACGTTAAAGTCGAGGAAGGAATTAGAATGAGTACCATATGGGGAGGCAGTCGCAAACCGCAAGGCCAATAGGACTAGGGTTAATAGAGCTTTCTCTTCTCGGTGGTTATCCAGCCGCAGAAACAATGGTAACAGCACTGCATCAACGTCCGTAAATGAGCAGATACTGTGAAAATCTTTACATCCAATGATATCTATACGCCTATATACATATATAAATACTTACAGAGGCATGAGAATGCTTTAATGGTGAGATATATGGACGGCCCGAGTATACCAAACGCAAACAAGGGCAGGTCATTGCGTATGATGGGCAGTAAAATACAGAACGGAAGCATCACTTTCTTGATAAATGAAAACATCACTTTCTTGATCAGTGGAAACATCACTTTCTTGTTAAATTGAAACATCGCTTTCTGGATTTCGATTCCAATGCAGCCCTTCTTGATTGGCCTTTGCTGCTGCTGCCGTCGCTTAGACTTGTTGCGTCTCTCGTGGTGGGAAGGAAAGCGATGTTTAAATGCATTCCCAGCTATATATCTATAATATCGCCTACTCTCACACATATTCACATGAGAATAAGTGTCTCATTGCAGGATACTTCCATTATGATTTTATGGAATTTGCGTTGGAAGACATTAAAGTGTAGCAAGCTTCCACACTTGTTTCTATTCTGAAAATTGAAATTGTTGTTTTTCCCAGATATTTATAAGTTGATATTCATAAGTTGATAAATTTTCAAGTCCATATGTAATCGAATTCTTGCTCACCTGGTATGGAACAAAGCAAAGGAAGCTTCATTATTTATCATAGGTATTATTCTATTAAAATATGTTATTAATTTTTGCTAAGGGATTATAGTAATAAGTTTTGGAAATTAATGAGGTTACATATAAATCGTAATCATCATGGCTTAGTGAGTAGAGCTCTCTAATTTTTATTTTTATTTTTGTGGTTTTTTTGCAGATTCAATTTTTAGTGATTTTTCAACACATGCTTTTTTTAGTTGGTTAAGGAATTAGCTTTGTTCACTAATCTAAGTCAACGGATTTTGAATGTAGCAAGATAGATGATGAATAAAGAATTAGATGTGGGGTTCTAAATATGTTCTTGGTTTTTTGGGTTTAGTTTTCAAGGGTAAAATCTCTATGTAATGTGTGTGTGCACCATTGTATATTTTTTGTGTTTATTAAGAATCCATTTGTAGTAATTAAATGTACAAGGTTAAAATCTACAAAAAAGTGGTGGTGTGGAGCATGGAGAAAGATAGGTTTAATGGTGGCATGACACTCTTCCTCGATGTTCATTTTAGAAATGACACCTAGCAATAATATTGTTAAGGCATTGACACATTGGGTCTTTCTACCAATTCTTATTAGAATGCATTAAATGCTCAATAGTAGCAGGGTAATGATTTTGTTTTTGGGTTGTGTTTCGTGCATGGTAATCCATAGACACTTGAATACTGATTGCAAACATGGAATTATGTGAATATGAAAAAGAACCTTGAGAGACACATCTTTTCTTACTTGATTGGTTTGATATCTACATATTTGACATGATGGACATTTCATTTTGGATGCATATTGTCCATAATATATAATATGATCATTAGGACATGCACCAAATACTCCATTCCAATATATTTCATAATGGTAGATAATTCTAAGTATGTGTGAGGTAAATTATTTGACGATGGTAAGAGAAATTCACCTAACAATCTACAACAAAAAATATAACTAGTTAATGTAAAGAATATTAATAGTAAATATTGCATCCTTAATTTACACATTAATTAACACTAAAAATAGTGAAAAAAGTAGACCTTTTATGTATGTGTAACTAATTATATTACATACCTTAGGACATGAGTGAGACAATTGTTTGCAAAACCATTCAATACCTTCAAGTTCACCAACAACAATATAGAAGAGAAAATATTTGTCCTCGAGCCTTCATAAAGGGGTTGTTATGACTTCTCAATCAAAGGTACATCATGGATATCATCAAAATTGTCATCCATTGGAGCAAAGATGTTCTGAATCAATATATTTATACCATAATTAGCAACTATATTACCAATGTAATCTTCTTCCATAGGACTAACTTGATCTCCAATATTCAATCCATCTTCCTCAATGTTCACAATATGAATTCTAATACTACTTTCCACATTCCCAAGATCACACTTAGGATGCCCTTTTTTTATAATTACAAACAATCAAATAAAATTAATGTATGTAACAAATATTAAAAGGATAGAAAGTTTTACGAATACAATCAATAAAAAAACATATAATGAGTAAATTATGAAGGGACGATATTCATACCCCCGCTTTAGCATGCCCAAACTATCTATAATGTCTTTCAAATATTGTTATTAAAAATATTCTTCTATTGAAACCCCTGCATTGAGTGCAAGGGAAATAAGATTTCCTATCACCCTTTGCATTCAATACCGCAAATAAACTTTGAAGCTTTCCCCGACCATGAAAAAAGGGATTTTTTTTTCTATTTTGCATATTTTTCGAAGAAGAAAAAGAAGACCATGTGACACTCTGGAAAAATCCCGTAGTTTTATGTACATAATTTGTAGAAAGAAACTGGTTGTATATATGATTTCCTTTAGAAAAACAACCATTTTCAAAAGAAAAATCATCTAAAATGGTGATATGTAAACTATCATGGATATTCCATTGGAATAGTTTATCAAAACATATCTAATAAAATACTGATCTTTTTTTTACTATTTATGTTATTTTTCCTTTAGATCTACATAATATTTACTTATTGATTTTCTGCTTATGCATGAAATAGATAAAATGAGAAAAATAGACAACAATAAATACAATCACACCATCTGTTAGCACTCGGAACTGACTTGGGTTGCATGCAAGTGAATCCTGAGGTAACCTCGAACCACTTTTGATTGGAAGCTGCCCCCTTCCAACCCGAGAGGTATCTCTCGAATATATGTCATAATGGGATATTCAATAAGATCAAACATAGGGCAAATCTGTGGGTTTCAAAAGGTTTGGAATTTAAGTTTGTGGGTTGGACCGGGAATGTAGTCCATTGGGCATGGAGTCAAATGATCATGCAAATAATAAGAGTGTTTCGGCAATGGAAATCCATGAAACAGAGGGGAGGTAGAAAATACTTACAGAGAGAAGGATTTATAAATGTGTGATAGCAGAAATAAAGAGAAAACAAATCAATATACAAAGAGCACTTAGAAAAGAGTGAATTCTCTATATAAATCAGTGGAAAGAAACCGTTGGGACAGAGCATCTAACAAAGGATGAGTTTTGGGATTTCATTTTTTTGCAAGAAACAATCTATAACCAGTCTTGCAACATAGCATCTAACATAAGGATGAATTTCACAGCATAAAATAGTTACAAATCTAGAAGAAAAGTGGCGATGAAATTGAATTGAATGATATGCAAACTAAGCAACTGAACGAACTCTACAAATAATGTTACAAGAATATCTGATGTATATTAAACATGGCTCTGCACTATTTTATTAAACATGAAACAAAAATATTATAGTCCCATGAGTACTACTCCCATGCTTCTCTTTTTCCCCCCATCTTAATCATTTCTTCTATCTATTTATAACAAAAGGGAAGGCAACAGCTGGCGATGCGAGCTAGCCTCCTTTCCATGAAAATATCTAAGAATTTATTCCATCTAACAACTTGAATAAGAACCTATGCTATAAAAAGGGAAAGTGTTGGTGACTAATCCAACCAATCTTTGAACTAACTTAATCCCCCTTTGGTGGAAAAATACTTGTTGGCCATGTGTCTTTTAGGAGCATGTGTCTACCATCGTGATGCCAGTTGTTGTTTCTGTAATTATTTTCATCATCAGCTATCCAAAAAGTTGTTAGATTGACCCTCCTGGATTCTTGGTATTTGTTGGTAGCATCTTTGGGTAGCACTCCGAGTAGCACACTTTGTAGTGCATTCACAAAATTTCATGAGACTCTGTAGCGCAACCTCAAAGCTGGACAAGTAGCAAATAGGTAGTGCCAAATCTTCGTATCCTCTGTGCAAACTTCAGTCTCTGCAAAAAATTAGGTAGCGCCCGCCTGTGTGTTCTCTGTGTAAAATCCAGTCTCTACTAGAAATTTGGTAGCACCCAAATGTTCATGATGAACCAATTGCCTTTCATGGTTTTTCTCATTGCATTGAATGTCTGTGATGTGTTCATATCCCATACAAAGATATGAGTATACATTCCTCGAGATACAGAACAGTCTTATCTCCTGAACTTGTGGCAATGCCACTGTCCCTTTAATATATTTATTTGTGCAGTCACATATCTTATTCATAGAGGCTCGTCCATTGACAATTGCAACAACCTTCCCTTTACTTGAAATTAGTCTTCTAGAATAATTCATTTCATCTTCTTTCATAGCAGAAATAAATCTAGATACTTCTTTCTGATGTAAAAATCTAGA
The DNA here is from genome assembly GCA_009831015.1 of Picea engelmannii. Lineage (NCBI taxonomy): Eukaryota > Viridiplantae > Streptophyta > Pinopsida > Pinales > Pinaceae > Picea > Picea engelmannii. The sequence goes on from ML814668.1 coordinate 88,769, forward strand.
AGAAGTCAACTTGACCAAAATTCTACCACCTGCTGATCTTTTGTTCATTACAGAGATTTCGACAACTAAGGCGACTTGAATAGAGCAACCTTAGCTAGAGAAAATATGGGGATGAGATTTTTCATAATCAGTGATCTATTCATCAAGATCAGTCATGTGCCCTTTTAGCACATTGTTCCTCTACTGCAATTTCTGATTTGCTTCCTTCACCTTCAATTTGCACAGGCTTTGAGGGAGATTCCTTAAGTTGTGTAATGACCTGAATTACCTCTTTTTCCAATGAGGAAACTTCTCTCTTAGATCACTTGGTTCTTGATCTACTAGATTTCGACCACTTGCAAAGGTTCTTCTTTGGTTCCATAAGATCATTGAAAACCTACTACAACTAATTCTGCACAAGAAATAATAAGAAAGAAAACCTAAAGAAGAACATTTCTTTGAATGAAAGCAAACCTTGGTGTTCCTTTGGCTGTCGAGCAATGGCTTCCTCAGTTTACTTTATTTCCAAGCATAGATCGTTGTACACCAAAGGTTCCCAGGGATTTCAGATCTGTCTTCTGCGAATATTTGGTGGTTAGAAATCAAACTGGTAGCATGCGACTTTCATTATTCATTTCTCCCCTATAGCACATAGATGGATCCTCTCTAGCATAAAACAAATACTATTCAATCTCAAACTTCAATTCTCTATGCAACCCACAAATTCTTTCATTCATTGCAAATTTAGATCTTTGCATACTAGACTCCATGGATCGTGAATCTTTCAATCGAAACATGCAATGAACTAGTATGATGGCGACTCGATCGTTGCAAACACTCGGGTGGCCGTTTTCAGATTTTCACACCCACGGGCTCTCATCAACATGAATGCAATAGTTCTTTACTCTGACCGTGTCTTAGAATGGAAGCTAGGGTTGGATCTTCATCTTTGCACCATGACACATTTCTCAAGTTATTGGATCAGTGCGATGAGAGAAGTGGAGTGAAAGTCGGCGCTTGCGAGTGGCTTGTTGTGTCGACCTAGTTTATTGTGTGGCTAACATTAGAATTTAGGCATGTAACTATAACTCGTGGCTTAATGCACTAGATTTTGATGTGTTGTGTGCTGATAATGGCTTGTTGCCTGCGCACTTGATATGTAGAAGAAAACTTCTCGGTCCCTTGTATTGAATAGGTTCCTCCTCCTCATGATTTGGCACTCAGTCTTACCATGTGGAACAGCTCCACAACAACACTAGCCTGAAGAGAAAACTACAAAATAATGGTATTGGGCTCGAGAATTGACTAATGAGTCCCCAAAATTTTGGTAGAAATCCAATAAACCATGATCCCGAGAGGCCTTAGACATATGCATAATATGTTAGGTTTAGAGGCCTTAGGATACTCGAACACATACACTTCTTCTACAATAACACTAGCCTGAAGATACAACTACAAAATAATGGTATTGGGCTTGAGAATTGACTAGTGAGTCCCCCCAATTTGGGTAGAAATCCAATAAACCATAAACCCGAGAGGCCTTAGACATATGCATAATATGTTAGGTTTAGATGCCTTAGGATACTCGAACATATACACTTCTTCTTTGATAATTTTACAATTGCAAATCTAAAAGGAAAAAACAACTAGGGTTTTAGGCAATACTAACAACACTTTTGGAATGCAAGTCAGAGGGCAAAGAAAAAATATTTCCGGGCAAAAGTAATCACCGAGAGATTGATGAAGAACCTAGAGGTTAAGACATTGGAAAAAAGACTGAAGAAAACAATAAGTCAAATAGAGAGAGATGAAAACACTCTCAAAAGTCCATTACATTTTTATCGCTAACACCATCCAAAAATAAACACAATATATGACCTGTGAAACTCAATATGGGTGAAAACCCAGCTAGAAGGTGAGACTAATTTGCTCTCTTTTCTCTGGTATAGAAATGATGCAAGTACAAAGAAAGAGGCAATCTCTGTGGATTTTCCTTTGAATTGTGGCTTATATGGCTACTACAAAATCTCTCTTCCTCTGTTATGCTCATAGAATACCACTCTCAGATGTTTTGCTTAGCTATGGAATAAGATACAATGCAAAAGAATGGAACCCCTTCTCCTCCTAATGGATTAGTATTTAACATAACTCGATAGCCATCTAGGGGTAGGTTTTTTACTTCCTCAACCCTCAATTGTGATAGGGTTTTGTACCTTCTAGAATTTCCTTGAAATTACATACGTGGCTAGCTCCATATGCATGAGTAACAAGGGATGACATGGTATCCTCTCATACCATGGTGGTCAACACAATAGGTCAACTTGTGGGAAGCATAACGTTTGCATACGAATGCCAATTGATGCAATTTTTGCACTGTTGAAAAGGTGTTGATGTGTGGAATAGTTTCAGTAGGTATTAATTTCATTACGTAAGTTGTAACCCCCCAAAATGTCGTTTGATGCCTAAAAATGGACCCGAAAGGTTTCGGATCCCAATTTTCTAAATTGGGGCCTGCCACTAAAATGGTCCTGCAAGTTGTTTCCTCCAACTTTTTCCACTCTGAAAGGATATAGATAGATGAAAAACAATATAACGATCCAATTCATATCATACCATAGCATTTCGGGAGGATTTTGGTCCCCAAATCTTTACTGAATGAGGTGAGGAAATTTTTCCTCTACCTTCTCCGTGAAGTACCACTTTTATTTTCCTGGAATTTTTCCTTTTAACCCAATATGCCAAAGGTCATGCTGCCTTTGTATTGTAGTTCTGGACCACTTATGAAAAAATGTATCCTCTTCCAACTTTGCCTGAGCATATGGTTCTATTTATCTTCTATGGAAGGTAGGACCTACTCCTTCTCCTGATCCAACATGGAGGGCTCATAGAGTTTGAGATTCTCCACATTCACTACTAAGTAAATGCACATGTATGGAGGCAGGCTAAGTCTGTAGGCATTATCTCCCACCTTTTCCAATAGCTCAAAATCACCATACCACAGAGCCTTGACATTCTTACCAAGACCTTGTAGAATTTTTTTATTTAGTTGTAACCATACTCTATCTTCCACTCTAAATGTTCTCTTTGTTCTGTGATGATCATGCCTAACCTTGTACTTTTCCCGTGACTTATTCAATGTATCTTATAATTGCAAATGGATCGACCTAATCTTCTCAACATGTTTTTCTTATTTTAATGCATCTCCTGTGATATCCTACCTCACTCCTCCTTATTGTCCATATACAACATCTAAGGGTGAAGGTGAAAAATACCCAAAGAAAGTTTCAAAAGGTGACTTACTAGTAGAAGTGTGGACTGCTCTATTATAAGAGTACTGTATAGAGATCAAATTTTCACCCCAAGTCATCGGATGCTTATGATTATAACCCCTCAAAAGATACACCAAATTCATGTTGGCTACTTTTGTATTCCCATCTACATGTCTGTGGATGGAATGTTGTAGACCTCTTCAACTTAGTTTCCGTCGTCTCCCATAATGTAGTCCAAAATGCACTAAGAAATATGGTATCCCTATCTGAGATGATGCTCCTTCATATACCAAATTGCACCTAGACCTATTCAAAGAACATTTTTGTTGCTTCTTGTCCCTTGATGGTATTTTTACAAGGCATGAGAATGCACATTTTGCTGAACCTGTCAACTACCACAAATAAATATTCATGTCCCTTTCATGTGGTTGGTAAACCTCCCACAAAATCCATGGAAATGATTTTCCAAGGTCAAGTGGGTACAGGTAAGGGATGGTATAGACCTTGTTTCTTGTTACTGGACTTGCTGGTTCAAAAAAGTATACAAGCTCTAATATATTGTGTTGCATCTTCTTGCATTTTGGGGCAATACACATACCTCTATAAGTTGGCAATTTTCTTCCCAACACCAAAATGTCTATCAAACTTGAAAGTGTGAACCTCTTTGATAAGTTGCAATAATTCAACTTTAGGAACATAGATCTTGTCGATTTTGTAGAGTACACCATTCTGGAAATGATAGTCATCTTTTTCGTCACCTTCTTCTATACAAATGTGACCTTGTAGATATTGAAACACCTTGAATTCCTCATGTTCTATGTATGAATCTTTGTATGCATCATGGGTAAAAGGATCCATCTGCATCAAATTTCCTAAAGATTGAATCTTGGATTTGGGTGGTCGTGAAAGCATTTCTTCTAGCTTATTTTTGTTTCCCTTCTTGCACTTGATGACTAGATGAAATTGTTGTAAAATATCCATCCACTTGTAATGCCTAGTTTGTTGCATCTTACTCTAGGCCTGCAAATACTATAGTGGTTGGTGATATGTGTGGGTGATGGTCTCGTTTCTCATTAGATAATGATTCCACTTTTTGACAACTTGTACCAAGGCATAGAGCGCCTTGTCATAGATAGGGTAGTTGAGAACCACTAGATGAAATACTTCAGAATGATAGCATACCAACCTTCATCCTTGCATCAAAACTACTCCCATGGCATAACCACTTACATCTATCTCCACCTCAAAGGGATTCTGTAATTTTGGTAGCGCAAGAACTTGTGCTTGATTGATCTTTATTTTCATCTCATAAAAGGACTTCTGATTATTCTTCCCCCACTGGAAACTCTTATCATTGGTTTTTGTGGCGTGGAGTGGTGCATAATGCTAAAAATGAACTTATGAACTTCTGCAAGTATTTTTTTCCCCAACAAAAATCCTAACTATAGTGACATTTGTAGGAACTTTCCATTTCATGATGACATTCGTCTTTGCATGATCTATTTTGAGCTCCCCTCCAATTATCACATACCGCAAATACACCAAATATTTCTGAGAAAAATCACATTTCTTGAGATTGGCTAGTAGCTGATGCTTCTTGAGAGTCTCTAACACCTGCATAAGATGTGATATAAGCTCCTTGTAGGTAGCACTATAAACCAATATATCATCCAAATAGACAACATAAAATGAATCTAGATAATGGCGTAAAACATCATTCATTGGTCTCATAAATGTAGCTGATGTGTTGCACAAACTGAATGGCATAACCAACCATTGATACAAACCATTCCTTTTATTAAAGGAAGTATTCCAGGTATCTTCTTCTTTGACTCGTACCTGGTAATATCCATCTTAGTGAAGTACTTGATGTGTTGCAGCTGGTCCAATAGATCATCGATCCTTGGTAGGGGTACTGATTCTTCTGTGGAATATTTTTCAATGCCATTTAATTGATACACATTCTCCAAGTCCCATCCCTCTTGGGCACAATTATGATGGGTGACCCACAAGGTGAGGTACTTGGTCAAATCACACCCTTCTCCAACAACTATTGCAACTGCTTCTTGACTTCATTTTCTTCTTGAATGAACTGACTATAAATCTCAATATTCGACAATGGGGAGTCTGGCAATAAATTTATTTCTTGCTCCAATTCCCTCTTAGGTTTTATCCCTTTAGGATCCTAGACCACTCCTTCATATGCCTATAGAAACTCCTCCAATTGATGTTTCTAATATTTAGTACACCCTTTTAGGTATGCCTTCACTCTCATTAACTCATCATTAGACTAATTTTCTCTTAAGAAAAGAAAAACATATTTCTTACTATAACTAATCAAATTCTTGGCTTGGTTAGCACTCACCAGTGATATCTTTGACTTGTATTTATGTGCAATGATGATGTAGGACTTCCAATCCTTGATCAGTCAATATTGGTTGGATCTCTACATGAATATTGCATCCCTCATATACATGTAAGGTCTTCCAAAAACTACTTTACATACATCAATGGGTACCAATCCAATTCCACTTCATCAATAAAATCAATGCTTAGAGAAAATTTAGTCTTACATGGTTTCATTACCTTTATCTTTGCCTCCTTGCTTACCCAATCCAATGGATAGGGGATAGGATGATTGTGAACCTCCAATCCAAGATTTTTGACCAAATTCGTTGCTATGAGATTAGCCTGTGAACCTGAGTTGAACAAATCATCTATGTTGGTCTTCTTGACTTGAATCTTGATGTGGAAGAGCTTCATCATATCATTCTCTTCCTGGGGATGAAGGCTACTCAAACTCACCTCATTTTGCACATATGTACAGAAAATATTTCCATCCACATCCGAGCTAATTTTGAGATGATTTATTGAATATGTGGCTAGAAGGTTCATTTTCTTTCCATCCTTCTTGTGATTCTTCCAGTTTAGCTATGGATGTAGTTTCCAACATTTTTCTTTGGTGTGGCCACCAATGTTGCAATAATTGCAATGGTTGCTGGAATATTTGCAATGTTGTGCAGTGACTTACATCTTCTTATATTTGCCCCCTTTCCATTTCTTCTTCCCCTCCTTGGGAGATTCTTGGTGCTCTTTCTTCTTTGAACCACTTGGTTGCCCTTTTTTTTGGCCTATGTTTTCTAGGTACTATCCTATACGCATGTCTCATCCACTGTCCGTGAATTGAATAACATCACCTTATTTCATAGATGTATGTGTAAACCCCCCAGATACTCGAGGAGTACATATGGGTTCTTAGGAGAGATATACAACATGATGGCCATATTTATGAACTCAGTGGTCTACTCCTAGATATACTTTGTCCTTGCCTCTACTCGAAGTAGTGCCACCAGATCCATTGGTCCTCTACATACCCGATAGGGTAGAATTGGGACTTGATGAAGGTTTTTAAGTCCTCCCACCTAGTTACTGGAAGATCACTCTCGAACCTAAGTGTTTCCATATGGATTTCCCACTAGGTTAAAGCATGGCCCTCTAACTTCAATCTAGAAAACAAAATCTTCTTCTCTTCATTTATATAGTGAACGCTAAAATAAAATTCTATTTGTTGTAACCAATGATTCAATTTTAATGCATTCATATCACCTTGGTATGTATTTATTTCCACTTTCTCTTCCATATTGAAGAGGGATTGTGAAGGGTTCATGACACTCGAACTTGATTATTGTTTCTCAGATTGTTTCTGCAACTCCTTTCCTAAGTCTTCTCGAGATTCTAACTTTCCCTCTAATCTATTCTCCGAGTTATTTCTTCCATCATCTCCAAATGGTTCAATCTTTATTTCGAGACTCGCCATGAGGAGGTTCATATTGCGACTGATGTCAATAACTTTCACTTCCAACTTCTCATATCGCTCTTCTATTGGATCTCGAGGGTTATTATGAATATACTCATCTTCCATATCTAGGGTTTCTATGAATCCTCTTTAAGTCGATTCATGGATCTTGTAACTTCCCACAAATACCAAAAATAAAAACCTGCTCTGATACCAATATGATATATAAATTACCGTGGATATTCCACTGGAATAGTTCATCACAACAGATCTAATAAAACACTGAAAATATTTACTATTAAGGTCATTTTTCCTTTAGATATTCATGATATTTACTTATTGATTTTATACTTATGCATGAAATAGATAAAATGTGAAAAATAGAGAAAAATAAAATACAATCACACCATCCACAAATTAAAACAATATATGACCCGAGAAACCAAATACGAGAGAAAAAAAAACTAGAAGGTGAGTCTACTATGCTCTCTTTTCTCTGGTATAAAAATGATGCATGTACAAAGAAAAAGGCACTTTCCATGGAGTTTCAACTTTCCTTTGACCTATGGCCTCTATGGATACTACATAATACCTCCTCATCTATTATTCTCATAGAATACCACTCTCATAGGTTTTTCTAAGCTATGGAACAAGAAACATTGCAAAAGAATGGAACCCATTCTCCTCCTAGTGGCTCAATATTTAACATAGACTGATAGCCATTTAGGGGTAGGTTTCTGAATTCCTCAACCCTCAATTGTGGTAGGGTTTTGGACCTGCTAGAATATTCTTGAAATTACATATGTTTCTATCTCCATATGCATGAGTAATGGGGGATGACGTGGCATCCTCATGTACCATGGTGGTCAACATGATATGTCAACTTGCAGAAAGCATAACTTTTGTATGTGAACTTTATTTGATGCAATTTTTGCACCGTTGGAAAGGTCTCGATGTGTATAAAAATTTCATGGGGTCTCACCTATGTTTGAAAAGTTTCAAACCCAAAACATTCCATTTGATGCCTCAAAATGGTCCTAGAAGGTTTCAGATCCCAATTTTCCAAAATAACACCTACCACTAAAATGACCTTGCAAGCTCATTCCTCCATTTTTTTCCACTCTAAAAGGATCACAATATATGAAAAAAAATATAATGATCCATTTATATCAAATATATATTTGGAAGTGAATATATAAACATTTTAAAATCTACAGTTTTTCAAGGTTTTCCACGAATGACTGCGTGATTTTGCTGATTTCTGTAGCAATTGATGCCAAATTTTCCCAAAACATTTATAGATCTAAGTTCCTCTTGCAAAAATAGCCCATTTTGAATAAAAAATCAATTGATTCAGATATTTGGAAGTGAATATATTGTTGATTTAAAATCAATCATTTTTAGGGTTTTTCGGCGTGACGACGATGGTATTGTAAAGCTCATAAATTTTGACAGGGTGCTCAAATTGATACTAGATCAGTTCCATTGGATAGAGTATTTTTAGATATTTCTTTTTTTATATTTATGTGGTGTTTTCAATTGATATTATCTCTTGAATCCTCATGGGCCTCAAGAAAGTCCAATGGGAGATTCAAGCCATCCAAACAAAAGTTCAACATTTTCAAGTGCTACAAATCATCGACAATCATGTCATGGCAACACATAATCAATACACATATTTTTGGTATGATTTAGAGTCATATTGTGAGGATTAGTATATGGAAATTTGTCATCTTTGGGATGATAACTATTTTCATCTTTTATTTGATGACTCTACACCACCTTATGTATAGCACATTATGCAGAGAAATCAAGAGTCTTCTCTGAATACTAATTTTCAATATTCTCCAATACTAGTGTATTAGGTAGATCATTTTTTGGATATGGAGTTATTTACATATTTGGATCCACATGATTAGTGTAGCTCTTTGGCACACAATTTTCAACTAGCTCTCGATTTTTGACATATTCAAGGAGGATCTCACATGAGAACTTGGACATGGGACCTAGGTTCACAATGGAGTTTGGGCTACTTCAACATGGTGGCTAGTACTTCTACATGGGAACCTGGTTCTCTAGCCTACTTCATCCTTATGGTCCACACTTATCTATGGGACGTTGATATATTGTTGTACTCCCTAATAACAAGCTTTTGGGACAATTCTTTCATAAGGGAGATGGAATGTAATGTGGCTAGGGGGGATAATATAGAGTACCTAGGGAGGTACCCAAGGGGGATAACAATAGATAAGTATTTTTATGTATGAATGACACTTTTAATAAATAGGGCCTAGTGTGAATGCAATAAATGTAAGAGGAATTACTAAAAGGTTTCACTTCTAGAAGGTTCATCCTCTAGATTGTTCTTAGGTGGTTGGTAGCACTATATAAAGGGATTCACACAATGTAAAGGGGAAAATTGTGAAGTATTGTATTTGGAAAGATAGCTCATTAGGAGGTTGACCCCTCAAAGAGGTAAGTGAATAGGAGTGTATCCCTTCCTCAATAGGATCTATTGTATGTTGTTTCCCTATCCTAAGGTTTTAAATAATAATAAAGTGTGGATTTTCCTTTATTCTTCGTGGATCTATTGTATGCAATTTTGTATTCAGGTCTTTGGTAATGTTATATGGAAATGTAATTAACTATTAGAACATAATTCAATAAATAAATATAAGTACAATATACAAATATATTCAACCAATTTCACACATGTAAATGCATTTCTATAAGCAAAAAACATAATACACTTAATAGAGAGGAAGAGGAGTTATAACCATTGAGGAACATCATAATGTGACAAAACCCTTGATGAGTGTTGCAATGTGATATAACCCTTGTTGAACATTGCAATGCAACATAACTCTTGATGAACAACGTAATGTGATAGAACCATTCAACCCTAGTCAACCACACCAATGATACGTAATAAAAGTCAACCTTGTCCAACCATAGTCAACATGGTCATCCATAGTCAACCATGGTCATCCACGATCATCATGGTTAATCATAATAAAAGCTGATCAATGATAGTTAACTATGGCTAGCCATTATTGTAGGATAAATATAAATCAACATTATCAAGTGTTGTAATGCACCATTAATGCATACTTTTACTATGTATCGTTTGGAGGAATTGGATATAACCTTTGAGGAATGTCACAATCCAACATAAAACTTGAAGAATGTCTTAATGAAACATAACCATTGATTAACCTCACAATTTGACATAACCATTGGGGAACATAACACTTTGACATAAGTCAATTAAGATGAATTTCACGTTGAGACATAACCATTGAGGAATGTCACAATCCAATATAACCCTTCAAGACCATGGCTGACCAAAGTCAATCTTGGCCAACCAAATTCAACCATAGTTAATCCAACATAGTAATTCAAGAATGTAGTGACTTAACCTTTAATGAACATTGTAATGTGACATAATCCTTGTTCAACACAACAATGTGACATAACCCTTGACAAACGACATCACATGACAAAAACATTAAGCCATAGTCAACCATGCCAACCATACTCAATAAAGGTCAACCATGTCCAATGATAGGGATTAGCATATGCACTTAGTATATCACATTATTATTTGTATTAGAAGATAATTATTATGTATTTGTCTGAAAAATCCTTTTGCTTTCCTGGTCTCATGGAGTAGTTGAGAGTGTTTCTC